>JAVKPL010015387.1:0-124445 GCA_032173675.1 Gastrolobium villosum | reverse complement strand
ATTATTATTTTTGGATTGAAAGTTGCATATTTATATGTATATTATTATACACTGATCTTCTTGGTTTCATAAGCACATTAAAATTTTATGCAAATTTTTGTATGCTTTAATGCAGATTTTTTTATGTGTTTTATGCAGAATTTAATTTTTTGTATTTTATTTTTTTATTTTTATATATAAAATTTTTATTCTAAGCGGGCTGGCCCGTAGCCCGCCAACCCACCCATAAAACGGGCCGGGTTGCTCAATTCAACCCATTTTGTCAAAACGAGCTGGGGCGGGCCAGCCCATTTTAGGCGGGCCAGTGGCGGGGCGGGACGGGCCGGGACGGGCTAGCCCGTATTGCCAGCCCTAGTAAAAAGTATATCACAAAAATAAATAAATAAATGTAAAAAGTCAAAAACTAGGCGGATGTATTATTTCTTGAGTTTTTATTCATTGTAATAATTTTATATTTTTATTTTAGTTGTATTTTTAGGGTTATTTAATAAATATAAAAAAATATTAAAGATTTCAACTGTTCACTTTGAATATTTTATATTTTATTAATCAAAATTGATAACAAATGATTTTTCCTTTTAATTTTACTTTTTTGTTTAATCCAATTTTATTGCATTCAACCTCACAGGGTATTAGTAGTCTTATATTGTGATTAACCAATGACTAAATAAAATGGGTTTTATAAAAATTATATTGCGAGAAAAGTAAATTTATAATATTATAGAGATTTATTTTACACATTTTAATATATTTTTTTTGTTTTAAAAAATATGGATCCCATAAAATATGATATTTGTAGATTTTTTTTTTTCGTGTTTTATGATAAAAGCAAATCGCAGATAAAATTGTAGTAGCCATGATAGGGCATTGATTTGTTCATCAAGAAAACTACGAAAGGTGTTTGAAAACCTATCATGCATAAAACTGAAGCGCATGAAACTGAATCCAAAATCTGAAGTAACAAATTGCACAGAAAAATTTAGATGCTCAATCCCAAAATTGAGTGGAATTAAAGAATAATTATAATTAAACAATAAAAATTGTATACGTATAATATAAAATGATTTAATTATTTAATTATATAAAATAACAGCAAGATTATTTATTTAATATGAAATTAAATATTTAAATGGAGTGATTCAATATAATTTTTTATTATTTTTATTATAATTTGGTTAATTAGCTAAATCATCTTGTTTATTATATATGCCTACACAATTAGTTATTGTTTATATATTCTCTGTAGTTTATATAAATAATGTATTATTTGGATACCAAAAAAATTATAACGTATCATTTAATATCATGTACAACATATCATACACAAATAAAATTAAAAGACTTAAAAATTATTACTATTATTTTATAACTTTCAAATTAAAAAGCTGATTATAAATTAAAGGAAAAATTTATTATCACCCTTTGTGGTTTTATGGTGTATCCCTTAATCCTTTGATTTTAAACTTATCACTCATACTCATTATGATTAAATAAGTTTATGACTTAACCCTTTATGATTTCAAAGTTTCAATTACAACTCATTATATAGTCAATATATATATGGGCTTATCATTTCTCAAGTTGCTTGAGATAATTTTATCTCCGGCTACTAAATCATAACCATACAAAGATGGATCAATGGTGACAAAGGAAGAGAGAGAAAAATGGAATCATAAT
This sequence comes from Gastrolobium villosum, assembly GCA_032173675.1. Taxonomy (NCBI): domain Eukaryota; kingdom Viridiplantae; phylum Streptophyta; class Magnoliopsida; order Fabales; family Fabaceae; genus Gastrolobium; species Gastrolobium villosum. The sequence goes on along the minus strand of JAVKPL010015387.1, from coordinate 122,768 downwards.
CATTTAAAGGTAAATCGATTAATATAAGGAAATAAATAAATAAAACGACGTAATTTTGGGATGGTCGGAGAAAAACTTTTCTCAAGTTGCGGGAGAAATATTTTCCCTATATATATATCACATAAATTCCTTGTTGTCTTTTAATATAAAAAATTTATTTTTGCTATTTTTTATTTTATATAACTATGATATTATCAAATAACCTTTTAATAAAATTAATTTTTTAAGATTAAATTTAAAAAGTAATTAAAATTATATATGTTTAAATCATTTTATAAAATAAATTTTTTATTTGAAAAATATATTTAAAAATAAAAATATTATTTAAGATAAAATAAAGATATATTATATAAATAAATTTAAATTTATTTGTTATATAATTTTATAATTATATCGGATAAATATAAATAAAATAGAATAATATTTGACTTAAATTTATTTTCATGATAAAATAAATGATTTTTTAGGAATTTATTTGATTAAATGCATTAGTTATTTGATTCTCTAAAGTATTTTTTAATTATATTTTAATTATAACTTTTTTTTGGTAATCAAGATGGGGAAAACACCCCAAAAGAACAACTCAAGTCAAAATAACCTTACGAAAATTACAAACCAAAGAAAAATCCGCAAAATTACACTGATTATTCTATACTATATGATCAATGGGATATTTAGATAACCAGTCTGCACAGCTATTACTTTCTCTGTAGATATGAATATTTTGAACATATCAATCTTTCCGTAACCATGCTCAAATGCGAGCCACCAGCCGGGACTCTCGAGCTGCTCTCCCATCTTTTGTGAGCAAAGTGATAACTGAACTTGAATCAATTTTTAAAATGCAACGTCTCCAACTCCATTCCAAGCAGCTTGAAGACCTTTGAGAACACCTCATAATTCAGCCACAAAAGCTAAATATTGGCCAATATGATATGCCAAACCATGAAGCCAGCAACCAGAATCATCTCTTACTATAGCCCCACAAGAAGCCCCTCCACCATTACTTCTAGCCGCCCCATCAGTATTTACTTTTATCTTACCAAGTTTCGGAGGTTCCCGTATGACAGAAATGAATCCGAGAGATTTTCTAGATATCATACTATGATGATTCCCCCAAGCTATAGAGAATTCCTTTACTTTTGATTCAATAAAATTAATTTTGTATACAAAGTAATTCATTTCCTTTCCATGTACAATTTCATTTCTCCACCACCAACCATTCCAAATAGTAACAATAAAAATCATAGACCAAGAAGTATTAAAACGAACCTAAGCTTCATTCTGCAAGTTCCTCAAGAGCCAAACGCCGAGATCTGCAGAGAAGAATTCATCTTCCTCAACCTGCCAAATCAACTCCAGCCAAAGCTTTTTAATATTACTACAATCTCTAGCCATATGCAAAATAGTCTCATATTCTAAGCTACACAAAGGGCAGGTAGCAGGAGCCATATTTCTATTAGCCAACAAGTTCCTAGTTGGAAGCCTGTAATAAGTCATTTTCCACACAAACAGGTTGATCCGGTTAGGAACCTTCAACTTCCATATTATAGACCAGATTTTATTATCTTGAGTACCCTCCTCCATATGGTTCATCAATGCATTATAAATATTTTTGACTGTGACCCCACTAGAACCCATTGAGTGTTCCACCATACCTCGTTGAGGAGAGATGGTTTATGAGATGTGATATGTAATTATGATAGTAATTGTATGCTCATGCATTGATTCATGCATTGATACATGTTATGATTGATGAATGATTACTATTTACTAGTTGATGTTGATTGTTGAAGAGTCATTGAGGAATGTTATAAAGGTAGAAAGAATGAATGAGGTAATGATTGAGGATTGTGATTGAGGTTATGACTGATAGTATTATGATGAGGATGATTGGTAGGAACTTCCCTTGAAAACAGCCCTATGTGGATCTCCATGTGGTTAGAGCCTAAGAGAAACAGCCCTATGTGGATCTCTCTTGGAGGTTCCTATGTTGAGGTTAAGGACTTCCCTTGGAAACAGCCCTATGTGGATCTCCATGTGGTAAGAGCCTAAGAGAAACAACCCTTCGTGGATCTCTCTTGGAAGTCCAAGTAATGTTTATGGATAAGAATGTGTTAAGTTGTTATGATTATGTGTACATCGAAAGTGAACCTTAGGGTAGAGTGATCTCCAAGGACCCCTGGTTTACTGTGATATATTCGTATATCTCACCCCGTGTTGTGGGGCATCATTTCAGGTACTGATAGAGGTAAAGTTGACCGAGGCAAGAAGCATGAGTAGCTTGTACCTGATAGCTTGACATTTTGAGTTGCATGCCATTTAGAATTGCTATATGTATATTTTGATGTCACATGATGTAATTGAGACCTGATGATGTTGTAATGTTGTAACTAATGAAGATATATGTAAGATGAGACGGTATGCATGTTTCTCTTAGTGTATGAGTATCTTGAAAGACTAGAATTCATGTATTGAAAGGATTATATGATGTAAATTAAGTGAAAGAAAACCTTTGATTGAGAATTCAAGTAAGAGCCAAGATACCCTGTTTTGTTGTCCAATTTTCGTATTCTATACGATAGATTTGGACCCTTGTGTCTTGATGGAAGTTGTAGATATGTTTCTTAGCTTTCCATAGAGACCAAGATTGTGTAATTTGGATAAGTATAACTCAAGTTATGGTTAAAACACCACAGGTAGGTCAAACTGTCATGTTTTGGGTGCTTACTCCTGACTGCCCACGCTCGGAGCGTGAGATTCACGCTAGGAGCGTCAACCTTCTGACTGCCCACGCTATGAGCGTGAGATCCACGCTATGAGCGTGGGGTCCTGGGAAATTCAGCATTCCCTTTCTTAGAAATCTCATAACTTGAGCTACGGTGCTCCGATTTGAGCGCGGTTTGAACCCACGCGTAACTAATGAAAAATCCTATAATATAATGGGCAAATAGAGACCATAATAAATGAAATGAAAGTATGGTATTAAGCTTTAATTATTTTATTCCGCAATGTATTATGGTTATGGTCACGCAATTGGGTAATTTTAGTTCGGCTTGTTTAAAAGAAAAATTTAACCGGATTTTAATTGCACCAATGTGATTGTAACTGCGCTTAATATCATGAGTCAATGTTAACAAACCGGTTCTAGAACGGGGTGTTACATCCTTCATCCTTTCAACAATTCCCGCAAATAGAATTTTATTCACTCTACCATGGTTTATCATTTCACCCAAATATCTACCCACATCAGAAACTCTTTTAAACCCACTGGCCAAAGATCCAATTTAAACTCATTTATTTCTATATTATTATTGATTTTATTGATATTATTATACTAATATAGAATAAAAAAAGAAAAAGATTTTTTTTTACATTTATAAGATCATAAGATCCAATTTATAGTATTATTGATTAAAAATAAAAATTAATACTAATTTTAAATTTAAAGTAAAAGAAAAGTGTTTATCATTTTAAATGACATAAAGTTATGTCATTTTAGGAGAGAGAAAGAAATAAGATAAATTATTTAATTTAAAATTTAAATTAAAAAAATCTGCCCACTTTCTCTCTACCATGATTTTTATTTCTTGTGTCTATCTCTCTCCTAAAATGACATAACTTAAGTCATTTAAAATGACAAACATCAAATCCTTAAAGTAATTATTCATATTTATGAATATATTTTAAAATTAAATTCTATTTTAATTCAAAAGATCCAATCTAAAATTGATCCTGTTATACTGATATATAAATAAGTGGGTCATGTTTGTGTCAAAAAATTTAACCCAATTTCAAATTCATGTCATGTTAGTGTAGAATGTATTTATGTTCGTATAAAATTCATATTATGTTGACCCGAATTTTCACCTCTAATATTTAATAATATATTATCACATCACTTAATAAATTTAGCATATCATGCAATTATTTGTCAGCACAAAATGAAATGGTATTATAAAAATATCTTAGACTGACTCTGCATCAACATGAAATGTAACATGTTGACATAAAATTTGTGCAAGTCCCATTGTTATTACTAAAAACAATAAAATAAAGACAAATAATGTTATGCAGAGTGCAAGCAAGATATTACTCACCCAAAAAAATTCTGAAGTGTTAAGCAAGTTGTTGGCCCAGTGAGGTCCAGCTTTGGGCATCAATTAAGAGTTTCATGCATTTGTTGTGTCTTGACTCTTGAGACTTGAATCCACCTTCCTCCTCGTTCAATTCTTTCACTCTCTGGAATTATGATGAAAGAGATAACACAACTGCATTCCTAGAGAACAAAGGGCCTGGACCTCTGGCAGATTTAGGGTCCACGAAATCAGCCTTCTGAAAGCAGCAGAATGGAGGCAAACATTACCCGGGACCAATTTGATTATGACCACATACATATATATCAGCATTCTTCTGGCGAGAATTCTGAATCAAACTCTCTGTTTTTTTGAATATTTTTTAGGCTTAGCATTGCTGCAACCAAGACGGGTCGCTATATCTCCCCTCCCTAGTCCCAACCAGTGGTCCACAACAATACTTAAAACATAACATCACATTAACAAAGCCACTTGATTTGCTAATTATTTTAACCATGATCATGGTCCTTCTCAAGTTGCACATGCCTTCACTAAGTCTGTACGTTTCGGACCCCATAGTCATGTTGGGATCCAGCATGTCAAAATAATATGTTACTTCTTCCACTGTGGGTCTCACTTTTATTTGGGGCCGAAAACCCATTTGTATAACGATTTTCAAAGTTCAAAAACAAGTGGTGTACTTTATCACAAAATGTAATGTGTACCTGTCACTTTAGATGAATCAAAATCTTCGAGTAATTCTTTAATAGAGTGAGTCTATATAAGTTAATTAAATTGGGAAAAGATTCGTTTATAATTTTTTTTACAAGTTATAGCAACTATGATCGGTCATACATTCTTGATTGACGTATGACCGATCATACTTAGTATAATTTGTAAATAGAAAATTTGTAAATATAACCTTTCACAATTAAATTATATAATTTTTTATATGTGAAGTTTATGTTAAATGCAATATTAAACTTATCACATAAAATAAATGTGACTTGTTAATTTATTTATTATTTAAGTTGACCAGCGTACTAAAAATCTTCTTCTACGTAAGCAAAACTAATGATAGCCAACAAACATATAAAACCCGAAAACCGGAAAGAAATGTGGAGAGGCAGGACTGGTGATATTGGTCACCAACGACACTACGCAATCATGGCTCCTTTGAGTTGGGTGTGTCCTTATTGTCTTGTTGTCAATTGACTAAGCTCATAGCTACTTAGTGTGCTTTATTAGTTTAATGGTTTAAACTCACGTGCCATATACACATGGCATGAGAATAAGCATTCTTTTCTTTGATTAAAGGAAATGGAACAGCGATTAAATTGCCGTATTTTTTTAAAAAAATTGTTTAAATATCACGAGAATAATATTTTTTTTATCAGAGTGACATACATCCAAATCTGCTACCAGTTATAATGAACTTAGTTAGATCACATGGTATATTTTCATTAGCGTAACAAGTTCGCTATCAGTCATAATGAATTTGGTTAGATCATGTGGCACATTTTCATTAGCATACCAAGTTCGCTATTAGTCGTAGCGAACTTGGTAAGGCCACATGACACGTTCTTATTAGCATCTCAAATTCGCTACCGGTCATAGCGAACTTAGCTCAGTTTGTTTGCAAAGTGTTCATATGTCATGAAATTATAGGTGACGAAATTTGCTATGACTGGTAGTGAATATAATGAGAATGTGCCAGATGACCTAATTAAGTTCGTTATGATTGATAGAAAATTTGGATACGTGACAGTCTATTAAAATGTATTATTCGTATGTCATTTGAGAAATTTTTTCGAAAAAGTGTTAGGTCACTGTTGCATAAAAGTGTATTTGGTTCATGAACTCAAATCCTAGGATTCATTTTATGATTAATTTACTCATCTTGCGTTTCAGAAATTCAAAAATTAACTTCACCACGAATATTCCTTCTTTCATAACTATCTTCTTTCGAATATGATATGAAGTTTTTTTTTTTTTTTTTTTTTTTGTGGCTCTTTAAGTGGAACATGCATTTTAGTTCGACTTTGCATCATGAGATTCTGTAGCCACTTATTGGAAAGACATTGAAATGAAAAATCCAAAATTGCTAGTGTTCCATTGAGCACTACGTTAGTGATTAGTTTCTGATTCGAACAACACAGAGTACTCTCAAATTTTATATTGATCATCAGCTATATTTACAATCTACACAGATCACATTGTCATTTAGAATATGGATCATTAACAATTCATAATATATATATAACATAAGCACTAGTCTGGATTTAAAAAAAAAAAAAAAAACACAAAAGATTAAGAGGAGTGAGACTACTCATATTCAAGGCTAATTCATGTCACAAGCTTCAGCAAACATTTACTCTGATGAAAACTAAGTTATTCTGTTGTCTTCCTTTAATAAAAAATATTTTGCGAAGTTTTACCGTAATTGAATGATACATTCTTTTTCCTATTTATTTATTTATTTTGTAACGAAGGAAGCTTATGATAGGAAAAAGACTACAGAGTAAGGTCCAAGAAAGCGGTCTACCCCGAAATAAGCACTTTGAAAGAGACTTTGATGTCATTCTTTTCTTTTTATATTGGTCTTGACTTTAAAGAGTGACATTAAAGTTTATATTCCTATTTTTCATAAAATAGATTAATTCGAACCGTTATTAACAACGACAAGATTTAAGTGGCAGTTTTATTAGAAAACTAGATTATCTTTTAGGCATAATCAATGTTAATCATCTCTAGTGGTATTAATGAACTGAATCGGGTAAGATTTTAACTTAAATAGATTATAAAATACTTTAAATCTGACATAGTCGGTTAATCTTATATAGATTAAAATTATAATTTGGATGTGACCTATATTTAAGAAATAAGAGGTTTGGCTTAAATCTATTAGCCCATTTAAACTTATTAAACATTTAATAATTAAAAAAATATTTAAAATAATATTATTTTATTATTTAAAATCATTAAAATAATAATTTTGTTTAAAATAAATAATATAATATAGACTAACATGTAGATTTATAGACCAATTCTTGTAAAATACCATGACTTATTTTCTAAAAAAGTTATTTTTATTAAGTTTGAATCTATTTAATTTTATTATATATATAATAGGCCAAATCTTGCATGATGTAGGTTGGGTTGTAGGCTTGTAATAAGGCGCCTAGTCCATTTACATGCTTAGTTAGGTGAATTGGATAATTAAAATTTAAAAGTAGGGATGTGCATGGGTTGAATTGAACTTAATTTTTTGAAGAACTGAACCAAATTAATTTAAATCAATTTGGTTCAAAGAACCAATTTGTTTTTAATCCCAAACCAAATCGGTTCGGTTCATAAACGATTCGGGTCGGTTCGAAGTATTTCGGATCAATTCAAAAATAGTTCGGATTGATTCAGTTTGGTTCAGAATTAGTTCGGGTCAAACCTATTCTAAAGAGAAAATAAAAAAATTAAAAAAATAAAGTAATAAAAATAAATATAAAAATAAAAGAAGCCACTAAATAAATGAATAAAAAAATAGAGAGAAAAAAGAAAGAGAGAAAAAGAAGAGAAAAGGAAAAAAAAATTGATTCATGGTTCTTAAAAATCAGTTCGGTTCATGAACTGATTTTTTAAAAATCAATTATTTTAAGTGTAGTTCAGTTCAATTCAATCTACGGTTCAATTCACTTTTTGATTCTTTTGCACACCTTTGTAGTGCTTGATTTGTGGAGGGGCCACGATATTAATAATTTGATACATCAAATTGACACATGTTACAGTCACTTTCTGCTAAGTGTAAATCATTGATCAAGATCCAGCACTTTCTAGTTTCTAGGGTCAAAACGGAAGGAATAGAACCATTGATTTCTAGAACATGCAGTGGGGATCCTTGGAAAAGAACAAAGTTCGGTCATTGCTCTTTTGCCTCTTCCGAAGTTTGATGAATGATATTTGCAAGAGGCCAACCTTTCCAGGACTAAGGTAGCAACACATGATCCTTTATCGTCAACAAGAACAGGGACCAAAGTTTGTGTCCACCTAAACATTGTGGGCAGCAAGGTCGGTCCACTGATTGCGTTTGTTGTGTTGAGCACAATACTATAATCTGCGAGCACTTGTCAATTTTGCATCCACTAATATAAGTGCTGAGTGAGTTTAATAGCAATCTCCCACATTGAGCAACAAATTATTATTAATTCAAAAAAGTTTAATAAGTTGTATTTACAAAATTTTTATTAGAAATTATATTATGTGTTTTTTAAAATATATTTGTAACCAAATCTATTATCAAGAATATATAGTATAATTTGTAAAAAAAATTGTAATATAACATTTTTTCAGTAAAAATAGAGGAAAGATCCGTTTACAAATATTTTTTTTACATTTTTTTATAAATTACATTATGTATTCCCGAAAAAACATCATATAACCTAATATTCTCCCGAAAAAATATAATGTAATTTATAAAAATTTATAAATAAAAAATGGGTTTGTTTTTTCCGATGTTACTTTAGATAACTTTATCTAATATTCATCAAAACGATGTCGTTTTGGGACGGAAATCATGGTATTTTTGTAATTTTAATTTAATTCAGGGTTATAATAGTCTTTATCACTATAATTTTTTAATTTTTTAACCCTAAAATGATATCGTTTCGATGAACACTAGATAAAATTATCTAAAATAACATCGGAAATTTTTCCCCATAAAAAATTTATAAATATAGCTTCTGACGTAAAAATATCTGTAATATTTTTAAGAATGTTGTTCACATGACATTTAACTGTAAAAATATCTCCAACGGCACCTTATTGTCAAAACGATCACACCTGTCTCGCATGAACAGTAACAGGTCTAACACCATCTTACTGCAACCAAAAACCAATGATTCAATGAATCAACGTTTCCATGGATTATTAGCTCACAACTGTACTGTCATGTCCCATTTACTAATAAGACACCTGATTCTTAATAATGACTTATTCCAAACTAGAACTTGACTCTCATTTTTATTTTTTAATGAAAAAATATTTATCTTTTTAAATAATATAATTTATGTTATTTCACTCTTACAAATAGGTGGAATTTATACTTTTATATTTTTTTATCCACTCTCATTCTTTATCCATCTCTTTTTCTCACTTAAAATAACATAACTTTACATCTTTTGAGATGATACACAATTTTAATTTTTTTTATCTTCAAAAGCTAAAAAAAAACAGTAACGCTAGTCCCTATATAGGGCCATTTTTTTATCTTTAAAACTCAAAAGCAGTGGCTTTAGTCATTAAGGATCAATTATGAGTTTTGTCCCGGTGCTTTCTCTGAACGACAATTAAGACTTAGCCATCAATCAATCAAAACTACCAAAAAAAAAAAAAAAAAAACGATAAACTAAAATATTATACGAAACAAAGACGACCTTAGAGTTTATATTACATTATATTATTATCATACACAGAGTGAATTACGTCATAATACCAGTAAAAATTTTATCAGTTTCTAAGAATTTTATTAGAGAAATAATTATATTTATCAATTTTTTATTTATAAACTCTTACAAATTACATTATATATTTTCAAAAATACACTAAATTATATTATATATTTCCAAAAATATACAATATAATTTATAAAAAATTATAAAAAAAAATTTATAAATGGATGCTTCTCTTTTATTTATATTATTTATCAACTTATCTAACACCACGTTAAAGCCGGGAACCGTGACCTAATTGTTTTATTTTTTTAAAAAGATTATTAAAATATCATGCCAACATTCACTTTTTACTAACTGTAGCAAACTTAAATAGGCCAGATAATGTTTACTAGAAAGTATTGTGTTTAAGTTCATTATCAATTATAGCAAACTTAAATAGGCCATATAAAACATTTCTATTAGCATATTAAATTTGTTACTAATAATAATAAACTTCATTTAGGTAATTTTTTTCTTGCAAAATATACACGTGTTACAAAATTACAAAATTGTAGACAATAAAATTCACTATCACTAATAACGAACTTAATATCTTAATGAAGATGTGACAACTGGCCTAACCAAATTCATTATGATTGGTAATGAATTTGGACTCGCGAGAGTCCGGTAAAAATACTATCGCGTGTCATTTAGAAATTTTTTTTTTTTTTTGAGAAAGTGCTACGTTTAAGTCACTGTTCGTTGAAGCTCACCGATCGGTCATCCTCGATCAGTTGGAGATCAAAAGCTGGAATGACCTGAGACCAATTGTGAAATTTTCAGGAATGAACTCCATTGCTGAATGCAGCAGAGTAAACCTTAGATCAAACTGCCCAATTGGAAATGTATAGGACTTATTATTTTATTAGAGATATAATATAAAAAGTTATAATATAGAATGACTGATTATTATTATTTTTTAAATGTAATATAAAATTATTCATTATCTCCGTCCAATAACTGAGTTTTGGCACACAAAAAAAAAATAAAATAAAAATTAAACAATACATAAAGCTTCCATATATTTATTTTTTTAAATCCATCCAAAGAAACCAATAAGCTTTGTCGATACACTTTCGGTTAATGGCATGTGAATTGCATAAGAGCATGAAATATATCGATTCAACGGAGATGAAGAAAACATGATAGAGACAAAGAAAGTAGTGATATGGACCAATGCTCTAAGGTATCCGTGCAAGTCTCATTTGAACTGAGGATGCTAAGGGGGGAGGTGTTTAAGGGCTATGGTTATGGCTGAGGTGTACGTTCAGCACAGTAAAAGCAATGGAGAAGATGAATAGTGAAATAATCAATATCTCTTTTTATAGGAGATTGGAAATTACCTCTAAGTGTGCAAAGTTTGATTCATAATCGTTTGGGCCATACTAGGTGTAAGATTGTGTAACACATGACGTATAAATGATTATGCATACATTGGGCCACATTAGATGTAAGACTGTGTAACACACATAAGAGTCATATGTTCAAGGTGCCAATCGGTGGTGGTGGTGGTATTACCGAGACATAATGTTCTAGAATTCAATCCTTACTGCATACTTTTCAAATAAAAAAAATTAAATTTCAATACTTAACTTCATGCTTAAAACCTAAATGAGTTAGCCCAAATGAATCCTTGCTGAAATGTGTTAAAAAGTATAATATAAAACTAGCGTAACTTGAATTTCAACTCAAATGACAATCAAGTGCGTAGAAGCGTTAAAAATATAATATAGAACTGCATAACTTGAACTGGTTCATCAAATATTTGTAAGTAAAAACCACATAAAATTACAGAATGATAAGACAATGCAATGCAATGGTACGTAAGTTTACTCTTCATTACGTAAGAGGGAGGATATTCTTATTAACAAAATTTTTTACTACTAACTTACTACCTATCTAATCATCATTGAATCCAAGAGAGAGAATGCTAAAGGGTTTTTGAAAAAAGAGAAAATGTTAATCCAATGGTGATTAGATAGGTAGTAAGTTGGTAATAAAAAATTTTAATAATAAAAATATCTCTCCTCTCAATGTACATTTATGCCTTACAAATGGATCACATACTAACATAATTCTTAAGCCCAACTCATTTGTTACTCACGACATAGTCTTTTAAGTAAATGGGTAGCCTAATGTTCCTTTTTGGTTTAGACCCAATACGCGGATTAAGATCAAGATCTGTAACAAAACCACATGAGGTTTATTATGAACTTTTCCTTATTTTATTTCTTACTTTGATTTGTAATAGGTTAATATTTTTTTAGTAAGATAACATATTGATATTTGATCAGTTAATATTTGATTTATGATCAGCAATCACTAATTATGAAAATAAGAAATCATAATGAATCCGTCACAATGTGATCAAGATATTTAATATTAATAATTACACATCTGAACCCAATAGGTATAGCTCAGTTGGCAACATAGACTTAGTAGAGTGGGGAAAGATCTTAAGTTCAATTATCACCAAATACATCTTTAGGGAGGGATGAAGAGTTTTAACACTAAGCCCTGATTCGGGATGTCCAAGAAACCGACTTGTCTCAAAAAGATAATTATGATCGATATTAAAAAAAATCTGATTGACTTGTAAACAAAGTGCATTTCTCTAAACTATACTTTTTTCTAAAAAAAACATCTAATTGTGAACATAAAACTGGCGCTGCCATATATATATATATATATATATACCTTCTTGCGCATGCTAGAAACTTTAGACCAAGAAGTTTCAGAAGTTTTTTTTTTTTTGTTTTATATTTTTAACCAAACTATGTAATGTTTAACCTTAAAATTGGTTAAATGACAATATGAATCTAAGAATATAAAAAGAGCATGATTTCCAGACCAGTTAATATGCACTGTTTGTCTAAGGCGGATATTAACTACAGTGTACAAGAAAACCACTAAAATTGATCTAATGATAAGGAATTTAAATAATCTAGGTAATAGGTTCCAATCTCAGTGTCATTAGTGTATAAAAAAAAACTCTTAAAATTATTGATTAGACTCATGCTATTGTATTATTTTTAATATTTAAATTATTATTTCATATATAGAGGCACAATTTTCATAAATATATTTTCAATATGGGGTTATCTTTCCTCTTGTTGTAGGATGAAAATTTTTGTTTCCTGGCAAAACACTAACACCATGGCTTCCATTATTCAGGAGAGAATTTTTTTTTTGAAGTGAACCTCATATTTTTCTCTGTTGGAAATGTTTTGTCACGCAACATAACACTTGTATTTTCCCTTTCAGTATAATTTACTTTAAAAAAAAAATCACTCCCCATTAAATCCAATTAGCGAGTGTAGGGAGGAGGAAATCCTTGTACGCAGTAAAGAGGCTATTTCCTGGAATCGAACCCATGATCTTTCAGTCACGAAGGAACAGTTTTACCCTTGCTCCAATTCGTCCATTTTTTCAGTATAATTTACCTAATCATAAAAAAAAAACAATTCAAATACTCATGAGTCATGACAAACCATTATGCTAATTTAGTACGGGAGATATTTTTTTTACGAGGAAGAAAAGAATTATGAAAATATGCTGGGAAAAATTTTTTATCGGGTAAATTATAAAAAGATGTTTGGTAGGAAAAAAATTTGTCAAAAATATTAAGTTAATTTTACAAATGCTATGTTTGGTTATTTATAAAATATTGATTGGAATCTTGATCTAAATGACAAAATTACCCTTATTTGTAAGTTTTGAAATGACAAGATTGACATCAAAAAATTTGACACTACTGTCCCTTATCTCCAATAAGCTGTTCTTATTATTATTATTATTATTATTATTATTATTATTATTATTATTATTATTATTATTTTGTTTGTTCCATAATGCAAAAATCTGACAACATCAATTGAGCTAAGACGAAGGCGCTGATATATTATGTGAGGACATTTTGGTCTCCAAATTTTAGTACAAGAATCTGAGATGTGGGGAAAAATAAAAACCATGGGGGAAATGGATTCATTTCTTAGCAATGAGTAGTTATAAATTAAAATGATGGGAAAATTTTTTCCCAAAATTATTTTAACAAAAGCTCAACAAATATGGGAATAAAATTTCTCACCCCCATTTTCCCAACATTTCCCCCAAAAAGCTGGAACCAAACACCCCATTAAGGGTATTATTATGCAACAAGCTCTTCACGTGGAAAAAAATATATGATTTTACCGTCAGTCCATTCCCAATTCATTTTTATTAGGCTACGTAAGAAGATTATGGGGTCCTAAAAATTTGCATAAAATCCACCTACAATCCTAGTAAAAATAAACTAAGAATGCACTGAAATTTTGTCCCTCTATGTGGAGATCTAGATGAGAGTCAGCGTTTGAGAAACTAATACTCTTATGTATTATTTAATATGATTATATAATATGAGAATATTATAATTATTTATAACTAAATTAATATTATAATTTTTCTAGTTCCATCACAATACAAACCTCACTTGAAAAATTCTCCCCAAATCATGAATGCTGCTCTGGAGAAAAAATAGATTGCATTTTTTCCTCATTTGCTAGAAAGTATTTTCAACTATCCGGATATCAGCAGAAGGATTTCATTCTTTAGATTCGCCTTAGCATGTCTTTGGATGATTGATGCAATTCACATTAGTTTCATACATCTTTTTTTTTTTTTGTCAATGGAAAAAACTAAGCACTCACATGCATCGTAATCTATCATAGAAGTTAAGCGCTTGTTGCTATTGGTAGTGTCAAGTAACAAAAATAAACTCTGATTATCTATGTAGCACCGATACTGACACGGGACACGTGACACGATACGACACGACACGACACTCCGACAAGTTAATTCTAAAAAATATTAGATTTCGACACGTTAGGACACGTTTTGATATTAAATAATATTTTTAATTTATGTGGTGTATATTATATTTAATATTCAATATTTTAATAAAAAAATGAATCTAAACTTATAATATTAATAAATTTTGCAAAAAAACATAAGATATCCCTAATATTTATATTAAACTCCTTAAAATAGTAATCGTAATCCAACGAATCTAATAGTTGGAACTAAAAACTCAACGCAATGTAACCTTTAAACTTTCTTTTGAATTTCTATAATGTGTGTTGTAGTGTCGGGAAGTGTCAGAGTGTCTGAGAGTGTCGGGAAGTGTCGGACACGACACGTCAGGGTGTTTGAAGTGTCGGTGCTTCATAGTGATTATATAAGCATTACTAGGTTTTGTCAAATGAGCTAGTTTTTGTACATGATCATCGGTAATGAGAAGTGAAGAATGATTTTTGGTTAGAGGTTACTTTCAAAAACGGCAAAAGTGGATTCCAGGATTAAAGAAGGCATGAGCATGCCAGACCCATTGGGCTGGGTCTAGAAGCATGATTGATGGGTAGAGGTTTGGTGAGAGAAGAAAATTTCACTATCTCACCCTTGTGTTAAAGACTGCAACCCAAAATAACGTTTTTTTAGAATTAAGAAAAAAATATAAGATATTGTAGAAAAATCAAGAGAAAATTTAAAATTTTAAAATACTTGTGATTTTTTTCTAATGTGTTAGAGAAATAATATAGAAAATCATTAATCCGACACTTATCATTTGGTCATAAATTCCTAATCCACTTATAGTTTGGTCCTAATTGTTTCTTAAAATGAAAGCCGTTCGAATTCCAACAATAGGAAATTGGGTTTTATACTTTTTCTGTTACAAGAGAAATATTATCTAGGATTTTATAAGAGTTATGTTGTACGAAAAGTGATTGTGTTATGTTATAGAGATTCATTTTGCGTGCCAGAGTTTCTTTTTTGCTACGGGCCCCACAAAATGTTGAGTGTAGGAAAGATTTTGTGGTCATGTTAAATGATAGATGATAAACTCTATTATCTAATACCATAGAAAAAGAAAAATATGGGGCCCATATGTTTAAAAAAAAAAAAGAGCCGAACCGAAGGGTCAAAAGGAAAAAAAAATTCTTCCCCTTATGCATGAGAAGTTTATTGTCCTATGTACCGTTGAGGACTATAAGCCCAATATGTTCCCTTCTAGGGTGGAGTCACTATATGGGTTATACCTCTAGCTAGGAGATATAGTTTCAAGTATGAAGCTATTAGATAATAATGAGATCGGGTGTGTGTATATGACTTAGATAAATGGGCAGAATAACGATACATAAGATACCTTCCTTGTGTGCCCAGAAGGAAGATATCTTATGGGTTGGTGAGGAGGGGGTCAACCCTCTTGGGATCAGCTAGGGGTGGCAGACGCTGCTGGGGGTGGCAGTCACTACTATGGTAGCAGTGATGCATCCCTTGTGCCAGCATGTGATAAAGGGCAGTTTCCTCTTATAGTACCTGGGGCGGTCTCCTTGGGGGCAGCATGTGATAAAGGGCAGTTTCCTCTTATAGTACCTGGGGCGGTCTCCTTGGGGGCTAGAATCCCAAGATAAGACGTTTTTGTGTCTTTACTAGGGAGTGTCATCGCATTGGGGTTGGAGGGCTGAGAATTGGTAGGACTGACGTGATTAAGAGATTTGGGTTTGGACCTTTGGGTTGCTATGTTGTTGGGCCATCCATAACACCCTATAAGGCTATAACATAACAAATTGAATTGTAGAATGCTATGGTTATTGTTGCAAACTTGCAATGCTTTACATTCTTGGAACAATAACATGATTAAATACTTTGTTTGGTGAGCCACTCAGGCTAGGCTTTCCGCCTTCCCCATGTGACATGAAAGTAAAAGTACGGTGGAAAGTTGAAACCTATTTCCTAGGAAGTAACATGATAGTCTGTAGTTACTTGTAAATTACGCATATGACGACAATGTTCCATTAATTTTCTGGTTTTTATTATTAGTTCGTGGTCATCAACTTCTTTAAAATATTTTTCGTAGAAATTTTATAATGCTGGCTGGTAGAGTAGCTTTCAGTCGAGTGATTTAAGTTCTCTCGCACATTGTCTCAGCCAGTCAGCCAGATTGTGGAGAAATTTATCTTTGCAAGGAAACAACTCCGGAAAATCCTAAACAAAAATATAAGTACACCCCTTTCTTCTTTGAAAGTAAATTTGAAGCTTACACTCAGATAATAATATTCTCAGCGGCTGAAACCTATTTGATTAAAAACATTTTATATTTAATCTAATGATTTGTATAAGTATGCAGTTCGCCTGTCATGCTGTTATTGGATTTAGTGCAGTACTCAAATAAGTACCTTCGCCCTTTCACCACAAAATTAGTCATCTGGCCAATTGACAGAACAGTGCCCTAGAAGCTATTTCAGAGTTCACACATGCGAACTGAGGTTCGAGATGGATTATTTTATCGACAATTTGAATAATGAATAATTTCCTGATTTGGCAACACGACGTACATTTCTAACAATTTTCCAATTTGTAAAAAGTTCTAATTATTATAAGTGCCATAAAAGCAACGAGGACTGTAATCCCATACGTACTGGGCAGCAGCAAAATCATTCCTCGTGCACATTTTGCACATTTGCCAAGAAAAATTCGAATTATAAATTACATTTAATACAAGAGTATATAACTATCCTTAAGAACTAAGCAAAGAACCAACCGTTACCGATATTAGCTAGCATCTTCGGTAGGTTTGATTTCATCAATGTCTTTCCTATTAGATGCTGCATCCGTTCTCTCGTCCTCCATGAAGCTTTTTTGTTGCAACTCATCTTTCAGCCTTTGAATCTCCTGATCCTTATCTTCCAATTTATCTTGCAACATAAGAATCTGCAGCAAAAAACATTGCAGTTGGGTTACTCACGCTATTACCGTACGTTACGAACCCACAAGAGAGCCAAAAGACAGTACAGAAGAAAGAATGAATGCAAATATGTTATCGATCACTGAAACAGAAACGAGGAGAAAATTCTCCTCCAAGAGTTTCCCCCTTAGTGAGTAACTGCTCCATTTTCAATTCTAACAAATCTGAATCCTCTATTCTACCCCTCCTATTGTTTAAGCTAATTCCATACACCCAACAACTTTAACTACCCAACCACTTCACTTGAATAACTATTCTTACTAACAAGTATCTGGGCCCTATCACCTTACAAATGTGAACACGATTTTAGCATTATAATACTCCAAAGAGGGAACGTCTAGCATAACCTTAAAACAAAAGTAACAATCTTTTATTTCTATTCAAATGTGGGTTTCCGAGTAACAAGACATGCAAACATCCTTTTCAATTTTACACCCAAACTTGGTAAAAAATTCAAAATGCATTCCCACAGTGCAAACGACATTTATACAATACGAACACAAGCCTAAGACTATCCAAAATTCCAAATATGATTAATAAAGCTGAGGGGCAGAATTGATTTCAATAACGCTATCCAAAAAACACAGCCTTTTAGATACAATATTTCCAGCAAGGAAAATTATGTTGGAAAACATTTTCCCAGTGGGATATAATTCTAAAGATTTTAACTTTGCAGACTTTTATATTTATAAAACCCGAAGCCTAATTTCTACCAATGAAACACCATAAATTCTTTAAGGCATTAACATGGCATAAATAAATTGACAAGCCATCAGAATTTATTTTTTATTTTTCACATATTTGTAGGAAATTAGAATTAGAATCTTTCCATTTTATTTCCTTAATTAGTGATTAGATAGGATAGAGCTGAGTCATTCTTATCTATTTTTTCTCATTTACTCTTGTATATATACCCCTATCAGTGTAAATCAGTGTGTATCAATTAAAAAAAAAAACCATTTTTTTTATATTTTAACATGGTATCAAGAGCAGGTTGGTCCTGAGAAAGCTCAGCCACCACAACCACCATCAAACCAATGGCACATCGCCGGAAAACTCAGACTAGCCATTGTTAAAGCAGTCCTCTCTTCCTAGATTAATCTACATCGAGCAATCAAAGGATATTCTTTAAGACATTAGTCTAATTTAACATGTTCACCATGACAGAACAAAACATGTGGAGATCACCACTTTATCAAAGAAAAATTAGATGATAGAAGTGTTATGATGTATATTCCTACCAAAGAGTAGACTGCAGATATCCTCACTAAGGTCCTACACCGACTATTCTTTGAAGACCTGATTGGCAAGTTAGGAATGATCAACATTTACCTCCCAACTTAAGGAAATTAGGATTAGAATCTTATCTGCTTTTATTTCCTATTAATTAGTGATTAGATAGGATAGGGCTGATGACTCATTGCTGAGTCATTCTTATCCATTTTTTCTCATTTACTCTTTGTATATATACCCCAATTAGTGTACATCAGTGTTTACAAATTTAAAAAAAAAAAAAAAAAAACATTTTTTCATATTTTAACAATATTAATCACATAAAACCATCCTCCTTTAAAATTCAAGGTTTCAGAACTTATATATTTATATCTGAGAAAATGATTATATTATTTTTGACAATTTTAGAAAAACTTAAGCTATTAAAAACTTTCACATCTGCAACAAAAATCATGTATGGAAGAATTTGACTACAATTTTTCTCATTAATGATAAAATTTAAAAAAAATAGAACTTTAATTGCATATATGTAAGCCAAAAAAGGAAAGTTATATTCTAAGTCATCTAGGGTTTTTACATTTTCACTCATTAGAAAATTATTTCCTCTTTAGTTTGTTTAATTGTTCATCCATATTAGTATTTAGTATATCATATACATTTTTTTAATCAACTTAAGCATTTATCTATTCCATATCAGCGTTAGTGACTGTCATATAAGCCTTTTCCCAACACACAAGTTATGTTGAGGTCCTAAATTGTTCTTTCCTACAACAATACTTATCTCCATTTCTCCCAAACTGTGTTTAAAAAGAAACAAATAAATAATAATGGAGAAGTCAACATGCAGTGAAATCATTAAATAAAATTAAAAGATGAGAGTAGGGATAAGTAAAAACCATTTCATTGGATCTTTCTGCATCATTCGTCAATCCATCCATATGCTTCTGCAACCCTGTAGTAAATTTTAAGGATTAAGATTGTACAAATTGCTATTGCATAGAGAAATAATAATAGATCAACAGTTGCATAACTTTCAATCTCCAGAGACTCCAGTTTTATAGACAAATAGATAAAAAAATTCCTCCCTAGCAAGTATTTAACATGTTAAAACATCCAAAGTTTAGCACATTCACTCATAACAATATCTATAGTATACTATTTAATACTTCAAACATTTAGTTTTCCAGTCCACACAATAATATTATCATCATATACATTACTATATTTGGAATGAATATTAATACATGATTATAAATGAACTTCTTTAACCTGATAAGGTAACAAAGGAAACTAGCAGTCAATGGTGTAAAGGGTCAAAGGATTAAAATGCCAAAACATAATGATATGAAATCATTCTACAATTAACCTTCAAATTGACTTCTGAGTTCTGTATTCTGGTATTTTTGCAATGAAAGTTTCAATGCTAATTCATGCATCTGTGCACCAAGACAAAAAAAAAGGAGCAAAAAGAAGACAGTATCAGCATCAATTCATAAACAACCAATACAGACAAATAAATTGGTAATAGTTACTACATGGGTAATATTACTTCCAGTCACTAAATACCATAAGCTTAACATTTCACAAACTTGCTGCATCATATATGTGTATAACTCTGTGTGTGTGTGTGTGTGTCTATATATATATATATATATATATATATATATATATATATAGGTCCGAGATCCACATCTATGAATTGAAAGGTCCGAGTGATCCACTCTGTAATCAGTTGTTAGAATCAATAGGTCTTCAAATCGTTCATTTGAAAAAATGGAAACCATAGGGGTGCAGAGACAGCCACGAGGTTTGCCTAGAAGCAGTCACCCTTGAAAGAGTGCGTAATAGCTCACTGATCGAGCGCTTACATTTTTATTTCAATAAAGATAAACTTTTGACGCCTTTATTAGTTATTATATATATTCGTTATATTATATCTATATTAACCTATCCTCTTGGATCAGTTTCTCCCCAACAAATAAGTGCTTGGGCAAAAAAAATCCATTAGATATATATATATATAACTTGGGGTGGGATGAGGGGAGGAGAAAACCAACTCCCAAATGAATGAGGTAAAAAAAAAGAAAAAATGACAGTTGGAAGCACAAGCTAATAAGATAGCGTACCTTGCCCTCAGAAGCTTGATTCCCAATCTCCTCATTTTCCTCCTGCAGGGTTCTACACTTAGCCATCAGCATCTTCCCCATCTTGCTTTGAGGAGTAAAATTTACAGCAGAAATGTTATCTTGCAACTCCTTTACTTTTTTGTCCTTTTCTTCAACTAAATTCTATGATCAGATCAAATTATTGTAAGAAAATCTCAAAGAAGTAATCACCAATGTTAATAATATGTCAATAGCGTAAAAAAACAAATGGCTAATATACGTAGGAAATGAATACTGTAACCTATAAATAAAATAAAGAAAACATGTAAAAGAATAAACTATCTTAAGCCTCAAGAAAAAGCAATCAAGACAAATTAACTCTAGGCTATAAGGCATCCATATTAGACATGTCTAAAAACTAAACACATTTCAGAAGCCTAGTTAAGCACCCTCTGGAATCATCACTGAAATATGAAAAGTGATTGCTAATAATTGCCAGTTGAAAACTCCATTTATACATTTAAAACACCACCCTCGAAGTTATCCCCACTGTATCTATGGTTTGTTTTTGTACCACATACTCAAACTAGAAGGTCATCTACCCCTTTTTTCCTTTTATTGAAAAAAATAAAACGGGTTCCATTTCATTTTTGTTACATCCAAAGTAGTAAAGTCTCTTAATAAGTTCTCCCAGCAAACAAAGGAAGGAACTACCATTATGAAATAATTAGAGCATTGTTCATCATAGAGGATAACAAGATGTTTATTCTTCATTATATCTCCCGTAAAACTATGATGACAACTTGGAATAATATTTTCCTAGTACAACCTGAGATATGACAGATAATCCCCAGTTCCATATCTGTCAGAAGACCAAACTTGATAGTTGGAAAAAGGTTGAATAACAAACCTTTAATCGTGTAAACTCTTCATGAACTGCTGGATCTAGTAACAACCTCCTTGCCTGCAAATTAAATAGCAAAGAAAAAATAGGTCAACACCATGTTGGAGAGTGTTAAACAAAAAGCAAAAAAATAAAAAAAAGAATTCCACAACATACAGCCAAAATGCATAGCAGGATTAACTTTAAAGTTTCAAGCAATAGACTTGAGCAAATAAAGATATAAACAAGGATACCACAATCATAAAAACAGCATTGACAATTAAATTGTAAAAGTACAGCAAAGCCTCCTCTATCAAATTCAATGTAGTATATTAATCCTGCACTGTAACAGCTGTTGAATTTAGTACGTTAGTAAAGAAGAAATATCCCAGAAGGATCTATCCCTAAAGTCAGTATCATGGTTGTTACAATTCTATTAAACAAATTAAATTAGAAAGAAGCACACTGGCATTTTGTGATTTTTCTACAGCCCAACCCCTTTTTAGTGTGTATGCAAGATCAAATAAGTCGACAGTCAAGACCCACCAAAAAAAGTGAGCAGTTTAGAGATAAATTGGCCTCCTGCATTTTATGGTATTGTTCGACAGAGAAAGAAAAAACAAAATAAGGAGCAGGGAAAATTTATCATTTCAACCTTACAGCTTTTTCTATGTAATACAAAGGACTGTAAACAACCAGATTGCCGAAGCATATAATAGCAAGAACCAAATGATCGAAAAGACGAGGAAAATACAAAATAAAGGAGTATAGACAGAATTACAACCAAGGAACTTTGCACTCTTTATTTACTACAGAACATAATAAAGCTCAACTAAAGGTGGATTTCTTGAGGTACAGTGTCTCTATTTTCAGGAAGTAAAAGTACAACTCTTTTCTAATATTAATTTAAATTTAAAAAAAAATCAACAAGGTTATAAATTTTTTGCAAACAAACAAATAATACAATTCATCGTCCATGCGGTAAACTTGATATCTCAATTAAGCACTTAATAACATAGTGCATAAATTTCTGCTCAACTCACATAAAATTCAATTTAAAAACTGAAATACAAGCAAGGAATCAGTCATAAACAATATTGTTGGAATTCTAAGGATTTAGGTTGAGATGGAAGAAATGAGAGAAAAAAGACTGCATAATGTGATACAAGCTACAAATATACTAATCCCTATATATAAAAATATTATACTCCAAATCCTAATTAAATAAGGAAATAAATCATGAAATATTAAAAACATAGAAACTATTCCTAGGAGATCATATAAGACACAATGATACCATCAAGATATGATGAGATATTTTTCATATATTCCAAAACTCCTCTTCCAGCTAAAGCTTACTAAACTTTAAGCTTGTTACAAATGATTCTTAAAAAATAAAAATAACCAAACAACATAATCTGGGCTCCACAAAACATGACTAGAAAGGCAACTCAAGGATTAGAGAGATGAACATTGATGGAAATTCGGCAAGATGGATGGAATAATCATCAACTTGAAGAGCTAGTTGGAAAGTTGCATGGCAAGGAAGAAGAAACTTCGCTAGAATCATCCACAGAAATTTCTTAGCAAGAAAGTATACATAACAAGAAATAAAACTTCTCCAAATTCATCAAGAACAACTTTTGGAAGCTTCAAACCACAAGAAAACTTGGGAAACCCAAAAAGAAATTGAAATTGAGGCTGGTGCGCAACACAACCATGTAGAATTCATCATTAGCATGACTCATCAGTGAGATATGAGAAATCACCATCAGTATGATTCACAATGGGAGACTAGTATGAATCATGGCCAATTAATCATTAATTGATCACCGTATGATGAATTGGTAAGAAAAACAAAGTTACTGGAAAAGTCGTTGGATAGCGAGATACGGTCGGTTTGGCCAAAAAACACCAAGAATGGGTCGATCTAGAGGAGAGTCCAATGGTGTGATCGTCTATGGAAAGCTGTCAGATAGCGAAGGACAAAAAGGCTGTAGAACGAACCAATTTCAGGATTTTGGAGAACATGGAACGAGAAAAGTGCACTAACTAAGAGAGAAATAGCATTGACAGTAGTCCAATGGTGAGATAGGGAAACTATGCCGAAAGAGAAACAGGACAAGAGAGAGAACTATTTTTAAGAGAGAAAATAATCATGAAAATAAAGTAGAGCTCCGGATTTAGGGAACCCAGCAGCACAATAATGACAGGGTAGGTTACAGAGAATGGCTCCGCTCAGATACCATGTTGAAATTGTGGGGATCTAGGTAGGAACTGAAGAAAAGAGAGAATAAAGACAAAATAATATGACATGGTATTGATTTGATCTGTTATAATGTGAAACAAGTTACAAAGCACCAATCCCTACCTATACTAATATTGAACTCCAAATCCTAATTAAATAAAGAAATAAATCATGAAATATAAAGAAAAATGAAAATTATCCCCAAGAAATCATGTAAGATACACTAATGTATTCTAAGATATCAAGATGTTATGAGATATTTTTAATATATTCTTACAAATATTTATAGGGAAATTATACTCTCGTGTTGCATGAGATTTATCTCTCATATTACACTCACATAAAAAGATGTGCCTCTTTTTTTTCTTTAAAAAAAATAAATTGGTGGGTCCAACTTTCTTTGTGTCACAACAGAAGATAAATTCTCACCTATTACATGAGAGAAGTTAGCCCATACTTAAATGGCTCAAAGTTGGAAAACTATAGTGGCCTTCTGAAATTAATGCATGGAGAAGAATGAAGAATCATCGGTCAACAAATTTATTCCAAGAGATACATGTAAATTCCAAGAGATACATGTAAACACTTTAATGTACACAATACCTGCATTGATGCCGGCTTGAGCTGAGCTTTCAGGTCCCGTACAGCAGACTGGAAAAATTTAGACAGAAATATAAATAATATAAAAAGAAAACTAAAAACAATAATAAATAAAAAGGTCTAGTGTTTGTCCTTTTAAAGAACATGGAGTTATGTTATTTTAAGTGAGAGAAAGAGACAAGCAATGGAAATCATGGGAGAGAAAGTGGATGATTTCCTTTTAAATTTTAAATAAAAAAATACTAAATTGTATCTTTCTCTCTCTTAAAATGACACAACTATATGTCCTTTAAAAGAACAAACATTTTTCCCATAAATAAAATATTAAATTATAAACCATTAAGTATGTAAAGAAACAATTCAACCGAAAACCTCACGGCGTTGGGTGATGTTACATTAATGGTTTTATATATCTCTAACAAAGTAGCATTGAACTCTATGATCAAGATAAGATTTGTAACAATCATATGACAAGGATAAAACGGTCAGAATGGATCAGTTTCAAGCTTATCTTGACTTTTTCTTTAACTATAAGGTTTGTACGTTATGTTATCAAGTCCCCCTTGTTATATTCTTCATTATTTGCTGACTATGTTGTAATTTGTAAACACACCTAAATTGTGGATTAATCTAATAATAAAAAATATTATAAATTTAATATTAAATTAATTAATTATTAATGTAATCACAATAATACTATTAATTATAATTAATTCCTATATAATTAATAGTTAAAAAATTATTAATAATTTTGATGTTATTATTTTTATAAAAATAAATTAAATTAAATTAAAAAGTATAAACCCTCACAATTCGCATAGAATTAAAGTATATAAAATGTATTACATTATACTATTAAATTAATCATTTTAAACTAAAATTAATTTATATATTATATTAAAAATATTTTTAAACTAATTACAATACATGGATTATATTTTGTCCATGTGATTAATTATCACAAAATTTTGTCCTCCGGAAATATTGAGGACTCGGTGCTACACCCATTTAAATTATAGGGAAAACATTTTCTCATGCCGTAGAAGAGTTGTTTTCTCATACTAGCCACCCTTCGATTTTCGTGCAATATTTTCTTTTGCTTTTTTATTTTTTTAATAGATGTGGGCCCCACATAAGATGTGTCTACAGCATGAGAAAATCGAAACCCTAAATTATAATGCATGGATTATTTTTTTCATTTGATCTATCTTGTGTAGCACTAGAAAACAATAAATGGTGTTAACTGAGTCCCCGTGTTATGATTTAAGTGGATATAGCATTGAGTTCAATACCACAGAAGTACTAAAAACTGAATGAAACAAACCAGAGCTCAAGGGTCTTGATTGTGTTCTGTTTTTTTTTTTTTTTTTTATTCTTAAAATTGTTTTGTAGAATAATTAAAGAAATACGTGTTTTCTGTATTTTTTGTGTTTCGAAAGTTAAAAGTCAAAACACAAAACAAAAACAACTTAGACATATTCTCTAAATTTGATTCTATAAACTAAAAAATATAACTTTTAGAACTATTTTTACAAAACAGGCCTTATTAAACAGGTTTTTTGTTTTTTTGTTTTGAAAATCAAAAAACTGTTTTCAGACACAATTCAAACAGGCCCCAAAATTTCTACAGAAAAAATCAATGTTGAACAGTGCAAATGCTTTCTAACTGCCAAAAGGTCAATGAGAGATATAGAACCATTTATGATTTAAGATTATACAAAGCTTTACAAAAACTTCAGTTAAAGAAGCATTGAAGATCTAAAGCAAAATATTGTAAAACTCATATAAACTTTTTCTGGGATAAAAAACATTGTATAGATAGTTATTTGATGTTGTAAGTGCGTGTTTTGGACTTTGGACAAGCTTATTTAGGGTCAAAAAAGCATTTTCTTGGTAGCTTCCTAAGAGAATGATAGGAACCCAATAGGGAAGGCATATTGTAGGAAGAGGTGTAGTGGATCACTTGCCCATAAGAATGCTGAGTCAGCAAAGAATATTCCTTAGTTTGTTATGAGGAAATCAGTTGAGATTTGGAAAGGTAGATGGTGCTGGAGTAGTTCAATAAGGGAAAGGAGGAGCAATAGAGGTATCCTGGATATCTTTTGGGATTGGGACCCTCGGGAGAGTGTGAGGCCTCTCCAATTGTCTCACGTTATCATTTCCTTTTCTGCATTGTATTTTGTTTTCAAGTGCACTTGTTAATTTTCCTTTCCCTGTAATTGTTGTCACTGTTTCACTGTCATTTAGATTGTAATGTCTCTTTGAAATTCCATGAATATATAAAAATCTGGTTTAGAAGGGCCGTCTTGGCTTAGCGGTAAGCTTGCTTGCCGTGGTGTGTCAGATCGCGGGTTCGAATCAGTCTCTCTGCAAAAAGCAGGGGAAAGACTGCCTAGAGTATTCCCTTCCCCAGACACTCACGAAGTGGGTATTTGAACTGGGTTAGCCCTTTTATATAAAAATCTGGTTTACCAGGCCAAAATTCCCTGTTCCCTGTTGTTGGTTCTGTATTTGTGTTGGAGGTCTCTATCAGAGAACATTTAGGTTAAAAAAAAAAAGCGATTTTCCCAAAATTGAGCTGTAAACAAACATGTAGTTATTTATTCTGTGTATATGAGAGAGTGAGACAGAAAGTCCAACCACACTCCAGATTTCTTGTTATTCCGTTCATGATATATTTTATCTAATGGGGAAAAAGGGATATACTCTGGTGTTCTAGGTAGATGCAAAATAAAAAAATAACTACGTAATATAACAAATACACATGTTATAAAGAACAAGAACCTCATTTTCAGAATAATACATACCTTCAACTCTGCTATCTCTTGTTCCCGTTTCGCAAACGTTACAATGAATGCAGCTTCCTTTTTCTTTGCCTTTTCGAGCTGATATAAAAGTGAAAGGGATCAATGAAATATGATCAATGTATAATGAATCATTTTGAAAATGGAAGATTAGATTCTGAACCTGCTCTCTTAAAGACTCTTCGGATGATTTCAGAGCTTGAAGATAATTAATCACAAATTTGGGTGCTAGAAAGTAAAAAGAGAAAATAATTGCTCAGTTATATAATATATACTTAAAACACAGAAAGTACCAGTAAACAGAACTAGATCTTGACTAATTAATACACATGTCACTTGCAAAAAAAAATAAAAATAAAAACAAATATAAACTAACCTGCAGTGGTCCCAGAAGGTATGAAAGGTTCATTTTGAAATGAAGAGTGCCATTTCTGAATCTCAGATTTTGCAGCCTCAAGTTCATCCTGGAATATGATAAGAACTGAAAATTAGGATTGAAAATAGGAAAGGAAAAGGTACAACTTAACCTAGACTATCTGATAAGAACTGAAAATTAGGATTGAAAATACGAGGAGACCAAACTCCTTCCTTACAAGCAGAGGTAGCCCTCTGTTAAAACCAAAGTTATCAATTGTAGAATGTCGCGGCCAACCCCAAAAAATTCTACAGCACTATAGCGGGTTGCGGTTGCAGAAATAGTGGAATAAATATATGACAGAAATAATGACAAAAGGAAACATTTTTTAAAGGCAGAGATAGCAAAAGTGACAAATAGCAAAAATGACAGAGAGAGACGCAATAGACTAAAAAGCCCTAAAAAATTTCCTATTACACATTTAGACAAAGTGGACATTTTGTCTTATGACAGCAATATGGCCGCGATTTGACCGCAAATGCGCAAATGCGATCACAATGGCCGTTATTGCGTTCCGGTCCGTCGTGGCGCGGTTTCTTGCGGCGAGACACCATAACGCCCATACAACGCGGTTTCTTGCGGCGAGACACCATAACGCCCATACGACGCGGCTTGCGGCGCTATTGCGGCGCAATTAACTACTATAGATTTAAATGATTTGATTTGAACACCTTGGATTAATTTTGGGGTTTTGTTAGAATATGACTAGAATTATTTGAATTTGGTAATGCTTTGAATTGTCTTTAACTCTTTTTGGATTTTGTTGTCTTTTATATTTGCTATCTTTTATGGATGAAGTTATGATTTAAATGTTATTTTTTATGACTAAAATTAGGAAGGTAGGATCTTACGATCCATTCGGATCCCACAATTTAAGATCTCAATCTTGACAACTATGCACTCAACTGCAACAGCTTAGGCTCAGCTATGGGAATTCTCTCTAACTTATGAAGGGAAGGATGCATGAGCACTCTATCCCAAATCATTCATAGTGTAAACATAAAAATAAAATAAACAAATCTTTTCACTGTGAGCCACACATGAATCCAACCCTTAAAATCACATGAATAATAACTACAGTTCACTTCCCACAATAACAGAAGTTCAAATACTTTGACCACACAAAATCAATAGTTAAAGGGAAAACGTACTTGAGATGTGGCAAGCGTATCCTTACAGTTCTGAAGACTGCCATAAACAAAATCCCGGAAAAAATTTAGGATCAAACAGTTAGCTGCAATCATAAGAGAGTGCAATATTTATATTTTTCACACCACCTATACTGAGAAGTACCTCTCGCGAAGAGACAAGATCATTCCGGTTGTGACACCAGAAGCAGCTTCTTCAGCTTTTAATTTAGCCTTAATCAAGAACAGCACAAATTGACGTTTAGATTATAAGAAAATATAAATCATCGATAAACCGCAATATTTGATATAGCAAGTATTAAAGATTGATTAACGATTACCTTCTTGTGTCCGAAAGGATGGTTGTCGTAATCTTCTTCGTCATAGTCGGGAGACGATCTCTTATTCCTTCTAGCATCAATTTCTGAACAATGAAACGATCAGAATATATGGAACAATAGCCTGTGCGTTTGAAAATTCAAAGAAAACAAAACCTGAATGCGTTCCGCCAAATCCGCCTCCAAAATCAAAGTCCTGCATTTGAGAAAAAAGTGAAATAATAAGCAAAGTAAGCTTGAGAATGCAAATGGCGAGGGATAATAATGTTAGGAATTACATCGTCGAAATGAGTAGGGGAAGCCATCAACTTCAAAAACCCTAGAAAATCGAGAGCTAGTACAAGGAATTAACACTAGGAGTGCGAGATATGTTGATTTTCTAAATTCCAATGCACTCTCCCTTCACTGTTTCTTGAATTTATAATAGGGTTTTATAATAACGTGAATTTATGAGCATTCCTGTAATAGGTCTTTCGTTACAAAACAGAGAAAGGTTATATATAGGGTTATAATTTAAAATCAAATCTTAATTATTGATGTTTTTCAATTAAATGATTATGATTTAATAAGATTTAATAATTAATTAATAAATATGATCCAATAAATTATAATCATTGTATTAATAAAAATTAATGATTAAGATTTGATAATAATAAAAAAGATAATAAATATAATATCTTCCTATAAAATAATAGAATATCTAATATATTTTAGCAAAATATATGGAAAACGAACAAATATTTTTTTTTAATCTCCAAAAATACAATTTTTAAATAAAATACCAATTTAATATAATCTCTCCAAAAAAGAATCAATCATGATTTAACCATAGCTAATTGTGTAAGCATGAGAGTGTGCAATACTTCCCCTCATGAAATTAGTCATAGACTAAAATCTAAAATTTACGGGAATCAACTCATTTTATGTACGAGGATATAATCATAAAGGGTGAATCAAATTGTGATAAAATAATTTCCAAAAAAAAAAATTGTGATAAAATAAGAGAGAGAGAAAATATTGGGATGAAAAATTATAAAATTATTACTGTTTCTTTTTTTATGATTTTTCTTTGGGTTGACAATCTATATCTCATCACTTTTGCTGCTATATTCATTGTTTTATATGAAAATAATCAATTATAGAGTATGTAACTATTTTTTATTTACATAATAATTGATATTTCTTAATTGCAAAGTTTTATTTTTGGTAAATACTTACAAATTTCTATGTGAGTGTTGTAGTTTTTTCACCTCCCAATAAGATAGCATAAAATACTGACATGGTTCTTTCTTTTAGCGATTAACCAACGACAAACACTGACAAAATTTTTAATAATTTTCCTCCATGCATCGCACGGGTGCTGCACTAGTAAATAATATAAATTCTTACATGATGATACTAAATAATACATGAGATGATTGATTTCCAAAATATGTTCAAAATAAATCTCTTACCAAATAACTTTCAAACACATGCAAGGCATTATATTGATATTATATTTGAAAATTATATTATATAAAAGATGAGTAAATTTATTTATTTTACTTTTTTATACAAGAGTAAATTAATTTAACTTGTCTATTGAGCTCCAATTTTTTTTAAGGTAACCATTGCCGTTTTAGGCTCGAACAAATTGGCTTTGGGTCAACCCCAGTTTGGCCCGAGTTGTACTTGATCAACCTTATTTAGGCTACAAAGTCATAAATATTTTTATTATATATTTTTTTAATCAATTGCAATATATCAAGAATGAAAATAAATTGGATTAATATCATCTGCTTCTCCTCGCTTTAATAAAATATAAAAAGCATCATTCACTCTTTATCGCTTTCACCTCCGCTATCATTATTGTATGAGATTTCTTGTTGGTGTAAATGTGTAATATGTGTAAGAGATATTTTTAAATATTTATGTTTATGAGTTCAGAGAGGGAGGAATAATTATGTTTTATGAACCATAATATTATCATGCAAAATTTTGAATATTCAATTTTCATAAACTATTTCAACCAAGTTTGAAGAATAATTCTTCACTAAAATTGATATTCCAAAAGAACCACCATAGGTGGTCCTGATTATTATTTTTCAAAAGTTGATTAAGGGTATTTTAGAAGATATACAAGATTCCTATATATTTCCCCTTGAAAGCAAATACATAATTATTCACAGAAAATCTAAAAATACAAATTAATGCATGTTTAGATCATCCTATATTATTCTCAAAAACAAAATTTTAACTAAAACTATTTCCTAAATATTTTAGTATAATTTTTACTTAAAAAAATAAGAGTTTGTTTGGTTCAAGAGAATGATTTATGTTCTATTTTTTTATTAATACTCATGAAAATGTCAAAATGACTTTTTAAAAAAAATTAATAATTTTTTAGAAATAAAAATTCATCCAAATGAGCTTTTAATAGTGTTTCTTTTTGTGGGGATATTTCTATGATAAAACTTCAAAAAATAAAAATTAATGACCAGGGTATTATTGATTACAATTAATGTGTTTTTTTTTTTAAATATTGATTAAAACATAACTGAAGAAGCCTCAGTCAATCAGAAATTCACATCTATGTAAATTGTTCAGCAGGTAAATTCCAATTTAGCTTTCAATCCTCAGGCTTCACAGAAATGTACTGTGACAAGTGAATTATTTCAAACTATATGCATACTTTACATAATAATTAGTGGAAGTAAATTTATTTATAGGAAACTCGGTCCTTATCTAATGGGAGAATGGGATGAAGGAACCTTTTCTTTTGTTGTGGCCAATTGTAAGCCTGGCCAAGATACAACATGTAAGATGTTTAGAGTTAGTGCACTACATTTTAGAACCTGTTTGGAGCATCCAATAAAGAAGATACGATAGAATAACTTATCATATCTTATTTTTATCTCTTGTTTGGTGGTTCAATAGGATATGATTAGCTTATCATATTGTCTTATTTTATCCTATCAAATACATGATTTCTTATCCTATTGGGGAAGCTGAGTTAGGATTCAACAAGATAGGATATTAATATTGGATACCCAATATATCTCAACGCTACCCAATATATCCTCACGCTATTCAATATATTTATATTTATTGCATTATATTTTATTTTTTCTTTCTCTTTTCCCCTTTTACATAATCTTATCAGATTATTAATCAGGTGTTCATCAAACACATGACATGATATCGACTTATTAGCCCCGTATCATATCCTATCATTATTAGTCTCATATTATATTTTACCTTTATTCTGTTCTATCCACCAACGATCCCTTATATTTATGGGTCACCCCTATGGCCTGAGCGATTGGCCCTTGATTCCTCGGCTTTGGAAGGAGTCGTGGGCCTTCCCTAACCAGAACCATTATAAAGGGCTTTTTGTAGTTCCAAAAGAAGAAGTGGGCATTTTACATGATGTGTATTGGCCAGGCTTGCAATTGGACACAACAAAAGAAAAACACAACAAAAGAAAAAGCTCATTTTTCCCATTCTCCCATTAGATAAGGATTGAGTTTCTTATAAAAATAAAAAATTGGATAATACAACTCTTATGTTATTGCATATGACAATCTTTGCCATACACCCATCAAGAAATACGCAATTAAAAAAGAAAAAATTTAAATAGTGGACTCCATCATTGAATATGTCTTTAAATGAAAGGAAACTTGTCTCGAAAAGTAAACCCCAAAAATTTTTTACTTCCACCAATTATTATGCAAAGTATGCATATAATTTGAACTGTTTAAAAGTATATATTAAAATTCAGAAGATAAAATTCCGTTTTATTTTTATTTTTTATTTTTATTTTTATTTTGGAGCTTTGAAAACTACCTCAGAAGGAAAGAGAGAAAACATATATATATATATATATATATATATATATATAGCATTAAATTTATTCAAATTGGTTTAATTTGATTTGAGCGTTATCAGATTGATATTTCTTTTAACATATCAAATGATGGTAGCTCAGTTGACGCCAGATAATTAAACAAGTGTGGATGAGAGGATGTGTTCGATTCTCTCCAGTATCGTCTTTAGGAGGGGTTTAAAGACTTAATCCTTGGACTCGACCTAAATTGGATTAGTCGCGAAACGATGAATCTATTGGAATATTTCCATATATATATATATATATATATATATATATATATATATATATATATATATATATATGGGAAGTCTTACACCAGTGTAAGATCCACTTACTTGAAGTCCAATCTTGGATTTGTATCACATTACTAAAAAATTTGAGCCCTTAGATATAAATTGGATTAACGGACAAGATTAAGAGTGTGATATATATATATATATATATATATATATATATATATATATATATATATATATATATATATATATAAGATCAACTTACACCGGTGTAAGTTAATCCTGTCTTACACTAAATCTTAACCGTTAATTTCCGTGCATCTAACGGTTGAAATTTATTAGGAATTAATAATTAATGAGTGAGTGAGATCCAATAAATCTCATCTGTTAGATGCACGGGAATCAACGGTTAAGATATGGTGTAAGACTTATTATTCTTACACTGGTGTAAGATGATCATGCCCATATATATATATATATATATATATATATATATATATTCTTTTAAAATTATTTTCTTTGTTAAATTTGATTTTAGATTTTACTAGAACAGATAGATAGGCATCGGCGGACCTAGTTAGGGGCACATGTCCGCAAGTGCGGACATGAACATTTGATTTTAGTTTTTTTTCTTTATTGTAGGTTCTTAACAAAAAAACACAGTTTCCACTTTAGTCCCTTATAAAAAAATTAGTCTTGAGATTCATAAGAAATTCAAAGTGAATCAATTTAGTTAAAAATCGTAGTCCTTCACAAATTCAAAAAAGATCCACATTAGTCATTTAAAATGACTAAAATATGTTCACTTTGAATTTCATAAGGACCATGTCACTAAATTTTTTTGTAAGGGATTGAAGTGGGAAACGAGTTGTTTGTTAGGGACCAAAAAGAGTATGTATTCTTGTATTAGCTGGCAACGTAGCAACGTACAGAGATAATTAAAACAACGTAGCAATGCAAATTGATTAGAGAGAAAACTCATTCTTCCTCCCCTCACGTACCCATCCCATGCTATCTCATCCTTTGTTTCTTTTTTCATTTTTATAAAAAAAGAGGATTCATTGCAGGTCTGACATTCCCATAAGTTAATATCTAGAGACGAGATTTTCACTGTCATTTCACTTTGTACAAGTAGTATTGATTTTTGTATTCACCACTATAAAATAGGATGATGATGTATAGATGTACTGGAATATATTCTCATATTTGTTTCGTAGGATTAGTAAGCCATAGGCATACTTTTTCCGTTACATAGCTCCAGTGACACTCGTTTTCTCCATGCAACCACCACATTCCACAGTAAAATCCACTTCGGCAATGGCAAACACAATATTATTTCTGAAAATCTTGCTTTCAATTCACATGTCTCCTTTCCCCACCACTCAATCTTCTTAAGGAACAACTCACGTTTAAGAACTAATTATTATTCTTTACTTATATTATTTTTTAGGGTACATTTAATTATTATTATTTTTTAGGGTATACTTAATTATTATTATTTTATTGTTGTGTTGCTAAGGTGGAGGTATATATGGCCATTATCCTCAATCAACTCCTAGCTACTAATTAAACAAATAAATTTCTACCTTGGATTATGCGTTCACATTCTTTTTGTTTGCACTTGCTGCATGACGATAAAGACAAACAACCTTTTCTTCAAATCTTACCATATAAGAGTCCCCTGCCAGAGGAAACATGGTTGATGATATATAGATTATTAAGTATAATAAAATCTTGTAGCTAATGATCTATGTGTGGCGGTATAATTAGAAGGCGAAAAACTAGTCTTGGTGTGCCCACCGCATCCACTTCTTCCGTGATTGGCTCGTGTGATATGCGTTCTACTTTTGGACCCATGTGTCACTGTGGGATTGGTGTATCACACGTGGGGCTAACGCATCAAATTAATACAAAACTAATATATAGTCTCCATTTTCAGTAATCTTTTCTTAAT
Organism: Gastrolobium villosum; assembly: GCA_032173675.1. Taxonomy (NCBI): domain Eukaryota; kingdom Viridiplantae; phylum Streptophyta; class Magnoliopsida; order Fabales; family Fabaceae; genus Gastrolobium; species Gastrolobium villosum. The sequence continues at coordinate 87,618 of JAVKPL010015387.1, read as the reverse complement.
GTTCATAGGGATGACAATAAAAATAAAAAATAAAATAGGTGCTATGATTGGTCTGGGGGAAAATTTTTGGGTTGGTCGGCAATGTTAAATTTTTTCTTTGTTGAATGCATACATTCAGGTATGAATTCTGACTATTATTATAGCGGACATGATTGTGACACTAGGTCCCTAAGGTCGTTTATAGGGGTATTGCTCTTTTCCGTCAGAGGTAACATTGTACACATCACTTGTATCTTCTCTTGTTTTATTATTAATGCCTCTGTTTCTCCTATTAATATTTAAGTAGCTAGTTATTAAATGATGGTATTCAGTTGGCGCATGAAAATTGAGCATGTGGAGGTGAGAATATATATTCGATTCTCTCCGATACCATCTTTAGGAGAAGTTTAAAGCTTTAATCGTAGACTCGTCCCAAATAGAATTGTCTCCAATGAAAAATTCATGCGGTTTATCCACACAAAAAATCATTTAAGTAGCTAGCTAAAATTAAAAAATATTATAGCTAGTATAAGGAAATGGCCAACTTTTATGGCTAGATTATGTGGTATGTGGCTTTGCATAAGCTTGCACGTATGAATCTTCTACATCAATAAAGTGGAGCTGTTGGGGATTTGATACGAGTGATCAAGACAATATAATTACGAATTCAAATGTGTCGTTAGTTCTATAATAATGGAAGAAGACAAGACAGCCATATTAGTGTGGCGGGTTGGACATTTTTTCTATCACATTAGAAATAAAAAAGCCTCTACTGAAATGCAGAATCTCAAATGTGAAAGATCTCCCACTATCTCTAGGTCAAACAAATAAGTTTAGACTCAAATGGTAAAAAAAAGTTATGTATAGACTGATTAGCCAGCGAATAACCGTTAATAATAATAATAATAATAATAAAACTTCAAATGGAAATAATCCTATCAATATTGACTTTCTGTTAAACAACTCTCTCAGTTTTTATTTTGGTTTTTAACCTACTAAATTTTTCATATGCATGCATGGGCAAGCCTTCTTTCATTAAAAATGAAATAATAAAAAGAAGATAAATCAATATGATCACCGTTATTAAACTCGATTTCCGCCAATCAACGGTTATCATTTATATATAAATTTATAATTTATGTTAATATATATATATTAATTAATGAGTTCCAAATATTTTAATATAAAAAATTATAAATTATATATCATTATCCAGATCAATTGTTAAAATTTGATATTAAAGAATATTACCTTATATATATAGACTTATTGGATTATTTTTATTTAAAACAGGCGAATCATTAAGAATTGATAAACACAGCCATTCCTAATTCTTGACTACAACATCCATTAATAATCCATTTCTAACCCCAACCACGCCACGTCATCGATTTGTAATATATCAGCCATTGGAGGATTACTGCAATAATAATAATAATAAAACTTTCAAATGGAAATAACATCAACTATGTACAAAAAATATAATTAGACTTTTTTGTCATGTTAACACAACTCTCTCAATTTTTATTTTGGTTTTTCCATACCTATATTCATAAATTTTCATATGCATCAACCCGCATGATCATCCTTCATCCGGGTTTAGATTTCAGATCTAGCTTCTTTCATTAAAAATGAAATAATAAAAAGAAGATAAATCATTAGATATGATATGATTAAATTTTATAAATGGATAAGTTTACCGATTTTCGAACTACAAGAGCGGCAAAACTCTTGTTATTAAATTTTTAACATAATTGCATACCATATATTAAATAAATTCTGATATTAAATATTAAGTGAATTAAATCATCGGATATAGTTATTGTATTCTAAATAACTATAAGTTTAACGAAATTCTGTGACATATATTAAATAATAAGACAAACTATTTACCACATAATTTTTTTTTTTTGGTAAACCACTATTTACCACATATTAAATTCTAGATTGACTAACAAAATTACCATGTATGATTATTTGATAGATGGGCAAAGTTAAAATGGTTATATTAAAAACAGTTAGAGGAGGAAAACGTGAATCTTAATTTTTTAGAAAAAAAATAGAAAGTGAGACAACACCAAAGTCCTTAATTTGAATAACGAATTTATGATACGTCATCAATATTTTGAAAAGTCATACATTTTCAACTAACCAGTATTGTGTTGATCAGCCGCGTGAATCAAATTTCTAAACTAATTACGTTGCTAATCTACCCATTAGCTTTGTACGTGGCATAGTCTTTAAGGCTATCTTGAAGATTAAACCACGAAATTAATCAAAAAGTCTATATATGACATGCGAATTGAATTTAATTCAACTAATTGAATCTTACAAGTTATTAACTTAGATACATTTAAGTGCAATAACTTGTAAGTTTGAAATTGTAAAAGCTATAGAGACATTAATACATTTTACTACCTAATGGCATGCAATAACTAATTGATTATTGCACATTATTAATTCCAGAAAATATTTGTCATTGTCAGATATTTTCACACCCTTTCAGCGCAAAACTATTTTTTTTTTTTTTTGAATACTAAGGCTATTTTATCATAAAATGCATTTTTGTATATTCAAGCTCTTGATATTGAGAGAAGTCTAAACTTATTGTCACTTTAACCATAGTTTATTGATATATATATCCATTCCTGAGAATATAAAGTTATAGAAATTAAAGATTCCTAGTTAGTTTAATGCTTTGATCAAGGGACGAAATAAATGGATAGTTCAAAACTACCATATATCATAATTGAAAAAACAAAACAAACGATTCAACAACTTTGAATGAACATCTTTAAAACAAAACAAACAAATTAAGAAAATCTCTCAATGGGAGTTTATATTTCAACCTTTACTTATTGAAACCCCACAAGTTGTTCAGCAAAACAAGAAGGTACTAGTCATAATTACCCACTTTAGCTTTTGAATAATGGAAGGTGCCTTTTTGTGTGATCGAAGCATGTATGTCTGTGTGATCCAATAGCATGTATGTCAGCATATGCATAATGCATGTAGTATATATTCATGCCATATATATGGAAAATAATATATGATGAGGGATATTCTTACTACCAAAATCTTCTACTACCAACTCACTACTTATCTAATCACCATTGGATCACCATTTTCTCTTTTTTTCCATTCTCTCTCTTTGATTCAATGATGATTAGATAGGTAGTAAGTTACTAGTAAAAAATCTTGGTAGTAAGAATATCTTTCCCCATAATATATATTCAAACTTTAGTGAACAGACTTTTTTCTAGGCGCATGCCGAGACATTAAGGATTGAACAAGAGATCACATGTGAAAACTACGTAAGTGTAACCGTGTAAGTAGCACTTGAAAGAGTTGTGGCAGGTGATGAGATGGTGTTGGCAAGTTGGGAAACACTATGGGACCCTTATGCACAATCCACAATTCACATTTCACCACTCCATTGTTGAAGGGTCACTCTCAATGCCTAACTTTTAGTCCGTCAAAGCTCCAACACCGCCCATCATTCTCAAAGTGCCATGGATGGATAAAGAGAAATTGGACCTCTCTCTCGTATAAAAGAGAGACGTGAATGGCACGGTATGCACGCAACAAAAGCATCTTTTTCCTCTCTCTTTTGATTCCTTCTATATATCCTCTATGACTCTGTCGAAGTTCAAATTCTCATTGCATGCTTGGTACTATCATTGGTTTTATTAGATGCACACGTGTTATGATACATTAATTCATACCTATATATATCTTTCTTTCTCTTCATCGGTGCATGCAATGCAACCATCATCAGGAAAAAAAGGATAAAGAAATTAGAATTACTTAAAGATGGATACATAGATGCAATTCTTTGTCAAAGATAATAATATTAGATATAGGGGTCATTTTTCATATATTAAAAGTTATATGTATAGGGGTCATTAGAGAAAACGTTAAACAAATGTTGACGTGCATGAATCTTGCCACTTGATTTCATGGTTAATTAATTATATATGAATTCAGCTGGTAATTAAAAAAATATTCCTTTTCCTGAAAAGTTGCATCGTATTTTCTACAAAATCATTGACAATTGCGGACGGTTGGATACCTTGCATATCCTAAACATCTCTGTGAGTGTGACGATTAATTTTATATATTATCAAGAATTTGTTGTGTAATAGACTGTTTTCATTTTTTCTGAATCCTTTTTCATTTTGTTTTTTTAATTTCTTTAAGTAACGGATCACAAAGAAGTGGAAAATATAACTAGCTGATGCAAAATATCAAGATTTTTGGTGTAAAAATATAATTTAGGTCACTGCATATGCAAGATTAAGCATAGCGTGGATTTTGATTTTGTTAAACTAAAAACTACTTTTGTAAAAAATAAAAAATAAAATTAAGGTCAAACAGCCTTTCAAAAAGAAGTTAGGCAAAGCAGATCACGTATCTTGCTGAGCAATAGAGATTGAATCATCTTGTCTAGTAGTCTTTGTCCTTTCAGTTGTATCAAGCATCAGATTTTACGGTCTTTATTCCCACAGTTGAATCATGCCATATCTAATATATATTAGAAAAAATGTTTGTCCTTTTAGATGACATAACTTATATTCTTTCACTCTTACAAAGAGGTGTGACCCACACTTTTATTTTTTTTTGTCTATTCTCTCTCCTTCTTTATCTATCTCATTCTCTTGACACAACTTTACATCATTTAAAATGATACACATTTTTCCCATATATATTATCACTATTATTTTCACTAGTGTACTTAAATGGGTGGCACAATTAAATGATGGAGACTTTTTATTCTTACTTTTTCCCTTTTAGCTAGCCATTAATTATTGCATAAATATGTAAGGATTTTAGAGGCAACTTTGCTGTCATGGTAACTAACAACCCATTTTCTTGTGGTGATATGATCTATTTAGTGGTTAAAACGTTTACTTACTCATTAACCCCCTCCCTCGAAGACAAAAAAAACAACATTGCTTCAATCCTGTGAAAAGATGACAAAGAGGTTAAGATGATCATTGTCATTGTAGACGGAAATTAAAAAGTACAGCAAAATGGATCCACACAAATTGATTACCACATAAGAAAAGTGAAAGTAAATCGAGAATCCTTGAGCAAAACAAAAGAAAATTAAAGAGGGGGCACAACCGCACAACTACCAAACATCATGTGCACGTAAGAATTTGGTTTTACTTCAGAAGTAATCTTCACATAATTAATGATTCATTGTTACTCTTAATCATATGGACTCCAAAGTTTTACCAAGAAATCATCAAATTAAGTCCATAGCGCACCGGAAAATGCAAGCCACTTAATAAGGACAGGCAGTAATTATGAGAAATGAAGACCGAAAAAGTAAAGGGAAAATATGCAATGAATGTTGCAAATAGAGATATCTATAAAATACATACTAATATAAGGTTTTATCCGGTTACCTCATTATAATTATGTATTCCGAAAAATATATAGTTATAATATTAAAGTTGTATTTTTTTTCCACTTTCCTCTTCAACAGACTGTTGGAATTTATATATATATATAAATTGTATAGATAATCTATTGGTTATTAATAAGAAGTTTGGTAGTGAAATGGTGTGTCTTTTCGTCGAAAAACAGATATATCTTTTCATCCTAACGGACATGTTATTTCATCGTAAGACATGTTGTTTCATCCTTGAATGAGTGCCTTTTCGTGTTGAACGAATGTGTATTCGTGTCCAACGGATGTGTTGTTTCGTCGTTGAATAGGTGCCTTTTGAAACGTGACCGGTCAATGACTATAAATAGACACTGACACCTTCATAAAATGAATCCAAAATTTTTTCTGCACTTAAACTCTGCAGGAATTTTTCTCCTTCTGTTTTGCATATTCCTGTTCATACTCCGGTTTATTTTACTCTGGGATTTTGTTGTGTTCGTTTGGGCTGTTGACTGATAGTGCCGCCACTCTTCAGACGAAATCCGTTCTATCCTGGGAGACAAGTGTCCATCAACATTTGGCATCAGTGAGCGAGCAAATTGTCATAAGGAGACACGTTTTGTGGGCTCGGATTTATTCACCTGATTCTGCATATTTTATTCTTCTGATATCGTCATTTGTCTGTTTCATCATTCTGTCTCAATTATCTGATAAGTAAGTCTGTTCTTTAATTTTTTATAATTGCACAGTGATAATTCTGATCACCCACCTTCTCTGCTTTATACATGGGTTCAAATCTTTTAGTGATATAATATCACCCACTGTCTTCAATAACACAGACAAGTTTATGAAAAGAGAAAAAAAAATACAACTTTAACATTATAACTATATATTTCCCGGAGGATATAATTATAATGCACTGAATAAAGAAAACTTTATATCTGGTGACACAAACAATTTTTCCTATAAATTAATGTCTAACCGTTTTGATAGGTTCAAGTTACATAGTTTGAGGACCATCAGATATAGGTGGTAAACAATTATCATAGTGAGAAATTCTTGGGGGCTCTAACGGGAAGAAATTGTGTGTATCATCTAATATGTACCAACTCAACTATGTTTCACTAAACAATGTGGTTGAGCTTAGATAGCCAACTACGTTAATTAATTAATTCATAATTGGTGAAGATCATTAAGTTAGGTTGGTCCAAGTCAAAGGACTAAATGGAAACTCTATGGCAATACCGTATATATGAGAATCTGTTGTGTTGTGTGTGCGTGCGTGCGCCTACACACACTATATATATATATATATATATATAGCTATGTGGTTTCTCATTCAACCCAAGAGTGCTTTTTCCTTGTGAGATTGTAAAGCAGAGCAATCCATGAAGGCAACACTAAGGTACTTAGCAGGCATAGCAGGCCCTAGTGGTTTTGGCTCAAATTCAACTGCTGAACAAGTCACTGAACATTGCTCTTCCTTTCTTCCTTCCAATCTCACCGCTCTTATCACTGGTAAGTCTCTGACAAACGCTACAACGAAAAAGACCATAAAAAAGTTATGAAAAAGTTTATCATTGTTCCAGTTCCACTAATATTCTTGTGAACAAACATATTGTTCTGAACCAATTATGGTTCAGGTTTTCTCTACTGTGTTTTACCTTCTGATCTTTCATGGTTTCGAGTCTGTGTTTCCAGAAGCTGATCAGCGAGAGTGCTGTGGAAGAGTTCATCATTTGGTTATGAAAATTCTTGAAGAATGTTCTTCTTGTCACGTTCTTTATATCACTGGCATTTTCATTTGTACTTCTTCAATATGCACTTTGTGACAGAAATCTCTATGCAAGTTTTTACGGCGGATTTTATTTAATTTGATAGTAATTTACCAGCTAAGCTTTCACATGAGTTAAAAAAAATGTTAGATGGTTTTCTTACTGAATAATTTTGTGGCATTGGGGAAGGTAGAGCCTCGAGAGTTTACTCTGCAGGCACTCACACGTGAGCACACCTTTGGGATGGTGGTTCTTTTTTAATGCATGAAGATTCTTTGTCTCTTTTGTGCATTGTTCTTTTATTGGTTCACCCCATCTATACACCACAAACTCATAATCTTCTCCTTTTTTCCCACACCATCCCCTGCCCCATTTAATTGACCTGAATCGAACCGGTTTTGAAGAGTGATTCGATTCTTGAACTTGTTCGGAGTAAATAGTTATGTTCTTAAATCAATTCGAAAAAAATATGGTATGGTTCAATTTGATTTGCGGTTTAGTTTAGTACCCTAAAAATGGATTTTTTGTATTTTTTATTTTTTTCTTTAAAGTGAACACCTCTTTCTTTTTAAAAACCTGAATCGAAATTCATTTTAATATTGATAAAGTGATTTGGTTTTATTGAACCCAAATGAACTAATTTTAAAAAATTACTTCCATTTTTGAAAAAAATAATTCCATTTTTGAATGTTTCAATTCTTGAACCAATTCAAAAAAAATAATTCTGTTTAGTGTGGTTTGGAATAGTTCACAAATCAATTTATTTTATATTTTTTTCCACACTTGTAATTGACCTTCATCAATAATGATAAATCAAGAATATGGGATAAGCTTAATTTCTGAAGTTGTTATTTGTTGTTGAAATTTTAATCAAAGGTGCCACTTCTGGTATTGGAGCTGAAACAGCTAGGGTGTTAGCAAAGAGAGGAGTGAGAGTTGTGATTGGTGCGAGGGACTTGAGAAAGGCTAGAGAAGTCAGAGAGAAAATCCAAAAGGAGAGTCCAAACGCTGAGGTTATTCTGTTGGAGATTGATCTTAGCTCTTTTGCTTCTGTACAGAGATTTTGTTCAGAGTTTCTAGCTTTAGAACTGCCCCTTAATATTCTCATGTAAGTTACTCTATTTTTTTATTGTATTTTTTTCCTCCATTTCATTTTATATTCGTGATTTGTTAGGTAAGAAAAGGTGAAATCATGCAAATGAATGTCGTGCTAAAAGTTGGAATAAATTTATTTTACAGAAACAATGCAGGAATATACTCTCAAAACCTGGAGTTCTCCGAAGTGAAAATTGAAATGACATTTGCTACGAATTACTTAGGTACTTTTCCATTCTTACCGATTTCTAAGGGCACATGTGTATCAACTTAAGATTGAAAAGCACTGCTAAATCTCTGGCAACCACTCATTCAGCATAATCTGAATGCCACACCCTTTGTTGCAGCCCTTAACACAAGACAAATTATCACACACAATTTAAAGAAGCATAGTCAATTATCGTTGAAATTGGCTCAAATAAAGTCCCCAGTGACCACCATTAAGTTTGGATAGCACTATGCACAAGTCTTCAAATTCAAAGACCGATATATGGATGATATATTAAAAAAAAAATCTTTGAATGATTTTCACTCCTCTTAATTATGAAGGTTTGATTTTACACATAAAATTCTAACATTCATATATAATAGAATAAATATTATTTTGGGTCCTCAACAATAAAAAACACGAAATCTATTTTAATCTCTTAGAACAACAAAAATCAACTTATGGTCACTCTGAAATTTCAGTTCGTTGAAATTATGATTCCTCTGAAATTGAAATAAAATCTATGTTAATCCCTTAAAAAGGACTAATATAGATATTTTTTTCCTAAGAAATTAAAATAGATTCCTTGTTTTTTGTTAAGGACGCAAAAAATTAAAATCGATTATGTGTTTTTTTTTGTTAAGGACCCAAAAAAAATATTTACTCTACATAATATAAAAAATTGTACAGTGGCTTTATTTGAGTTTTAAAAAAAAAAGTAGTAGTTAATTTTGATAACTGATAAATTGTACAAAGCTCCATTTTCAATCAATCCAAATTCTTATGTCCATTAACAATCAGTAACGGCTTTTTATTCTGCTGATAAAAGGTATGGGTTATATTTATCTTGTTTACTTTACGTTAGAGAAACAATTTTTTTACAAACAAAAGAAGGGTGAGTCCCTCTACTCTCTTTTTTCTCTCCACCTACCTATGAGTCTCATTTATAATTTTATTTTTACAACATGAGATATTTATTTTTCTATAATATAATAAAAGTATTTCCTACATCATATAAAAAATCCAGAAGTAACATCTCATGCTTTTTGTTTAAGGCCTATTTAATGTTGATGGATTAGATTGTGGTCCACGACCACGGGTATACGATGGGGCAAGCTTGGATATCACTTTAGCCTTCATTTTGGTCAACAAATACAAAGCACCGGTGCACCATTTTTTTTGAGTTCCAAGTCCAAATTCCTCTTTGTGGCCTATTTATAATATGCAATGCTTCTGTTGATGATGTTTTGTTGTCATTCTTCTGTTGAAATGGACCGGAAAGGTTTAAAAAAAAATACTTTCATAATTTCTTTATTTTTCTTCTTCTTATATTGCAGGACATTTTTTGTTAACAAAAATGCTACTAGAGAAAATGATAGATACTGCAAAGAAGACAGGCATTCAAGGAAGAATAATAAACGTTTCTTCTGTGATCCATAGCTGGGTGAAAAGAACTGATTTTTGTTTCAACGACATGCTCAGCGGAGAAAAGTACAACCAACACTTGCTTCCCTTCTCTGCAAAATTAAGAACAAGTTTGATTGCATTAAATTTTGGATACTAATCATTGTAATGATCTTATAAATGACAAATGCAGTTATAATGGCACACGCGCATATGCTCAGTCAAAGTTGGCCAAAATTCTGCATGTGAAGGAAATGGCCAGACAGCTTAAGGTTAGAATGAGAAATAACCCCAAACTTTCTATTTTTGTACTTTCCATCTGTGGTGAAAGGTGATCATCGAATAAATCTTTGGTATTACTGGTGTACCTAGATTCAGTGCATCTCATCAATGAGAGCAATACACATCAGAGGAGAGAGAAAAAATTTAACAGAAAATAAAATAAAATTAACTGACATGTAATATTTTTGTTGATGGGATGTACTAAATCTTTGGTACATCAGTAATACCAATGATTTATTCGTGATCATCATGCTGCTACTAAAGTAGAACATTGTATGTCCCACTAAAATATTCTTGGAAATTGGGAGATAATCACAGGCAAGGAATGCAAGGGTAACTATCAATGCAGTGCATCCAGGTATTGTGAAGACGGGAATTATTAGAGCACATAAGGGCTTAATAACGGGTAAGTACAAAGCTTAATTAATTTGGTAACTCGTATTCCTTATTGCATTTTTATAAGGTCGAAGCCACTAAGCAATCGTAAAACTTCCATGCAGATTCCCTGTTTTTCATTGCATCGAAGTTGCTGAAATCGATATCACAGGTTTGTAAAGAAATATATTAGAAGTACAATAGAATCTTAAAAAGAGTGAAGAAAGATTCTAGTAGGAGAATTCTATTCTACCCTGTCTAGTTGCAGTGATGTAGAAATTCACATAAAGAAATTAATGGTGAATAACCCAACTAACTAAGCAACAGAGGGGTGGGGAAAAAATGACTCATTTGTAATAATCCAATCATTTTCCACTGTGAGTGGCAATATTTACATTAATGCGTGTCCGCAGGGTGCATCAACGACGTGTTATGTTGCTTTAAGCCGACAAACAGAAGGGGTGAGTGGGAAGTACTTTATAGATTGTAACGAGAATAACTGCTCAAGTCTAGCAAATGACGAATCGGAAGCTAAAAAGCTATGGAACGACACCCATGCCTTGCTTCACAAACGACTACGTCAAGCAGCAAATTGAAGTCTTTCTTCCCCATTTTACCTACTAATACAATCCATGTGTATATGTGCATATATATGTGATTATCTATTTACATTAAGTAGCAAGCATTAGTCAAGGGGATTTAAGCTAATAATACGAATGATTTATTGTACAAGAGAACATAAAGCATAAAATCTCTCTCTCTCTCTCTCTCAATATACTGAAAGTGAAAGTTGACCTACTGTAAAAAAACAAATATAGGAACGGGGAAGGCTACCTTCAAAATAATCAATTACTATTATTGGTAAAAGGATTGATCAAATTGCAGCCTACATAATGTATGGGCTCTGACTTCATCTAGAAATTTAGTACAAGCCTCTAGGATAGATGTACACAGCCTTTGCCTCGAGGGCAGACACTTTCCGCAACTAAGCAAAAGATGAGGGGTTAAAATGAAATTTTTGATAAAAGGGAGAATTAAAAAAAAAAAAACAACAAACAACAAAAAGGATCATGGAGATTCATTTCCAATAAATACCATATTTGAATAATTTTGTTAGTTTAGCAACAAGGAAGAAACACTAAAAAGAACAAGAAAAGCCAAATGATAGTAGTTCACTTGACGAATGGGAGCTAAGCAGATGAAAGTAAGAGCATGTGTTCGATCCTCCCCAATACCAAATTTGGGAGCGGTTTAAAACCTTAATTTTGGACTCACCCCGAACAGGATTGCCTCTCGTGGAGGATACCTGTTGTTTATCCGGAACAAGAAAAGAACAAGAAAATAAAAACACAAAACAAATTGTCATGAAGAATACATGATTTTTAAGAAACTTACACCCGATCTTGTGTCACCCAATATAGTTTCAAGTTTGACCAATTTTGTGGAGATCTTCTGATCTGTTATATACAAGACATCTAGAACGCAGATATGTCTGGAATTAAGGGTCAATTTGTTAGCACTTAGAAACCTGAGTCATGAATTATGACTACAAGAGCGCTTCCGGGACCTCAGCATGCATCATCAAATGAGGTGGCAAGCATCCTCCACCCGACTTTATTGCCTAGCCTGTCATATATGAGACCTCAGTATTAACTGACTTTGTATGCGTCCATATATATATGCAAGGGTCATATACAATTTTCCTCATCTAGATAACTTGCCATTAAAATTTATTTACAATTTAATGATGCCAGAATATAGATTATAGAGACCCCTTAAATGTAATGCACCACAGGACCCAAGAATGCGTCAAAGATAAAAGCTCAATCATGAATATGACTTGAGCACACAAAGTATTAAAGCAAATTACCATTCTTTTTGCATTATAATTTTTTCGATACTCAGAATCCTTTTAAACAAACATCCATAAATAAAAAAACCAGAAGGACCAGTAGTATACTATTGAAGACAAAATGTCCAATGCACATAAACTTTTGCAAGTTAACTCCTGCAAGTTTTCTAGCATTTACAGTAATATTCCCAGAATGATAATTATATTTCAGATCCAGCAAAAACAGGTAATAAAAGAGTAAATGTCCAAATTAAGCCCTGAAATATATAACATCGGACATATTAGTCCCTAAAAGATAAAAATTATCATTTAAATCCCCAAAATATGCATTCCATCAGTCAAATTAACCCCCGAGTTAAATTAGGAATTAATTTGACTGAATATATATATGTCAGGGACCTATGTAGTAATTTTTATCTTTTAAGGTCTAATATGACTGCCTCTATATATTTTGGGGACTAGTTTGAGGGTTTACTCTAAAAGGAACATGCAACTAGGTGGCACAAATAAATAGGTAATGAAGGATCAAATGTCAGATTGGAAAGAGGGAAAGCTAACATTTACATTTTTAGTGTTCTCAACTTTTCCGTCTAACCAGAACAAAAAAACAAGAGACAATCAAGTTCATTAGAATGTCCTCCTTTGAGTCAGTGTTATAAGCTATAGGCAAAATCCAGTTCAGTTCCAAAAGCTAATGGGGTCAAAGCCATTGATTTAAGCTAATTCAAACAATAACCATCATGACCGGTTTTTAAAGAATCAGTTCATGAACCGAACCGGTTTTTAGAACCAGTTTAAGAACTGAACCGTTTTGAACCGAACCGAACCGTTTTCAACCGAACCAAACCACTTCCTAACCGAATCAGTTTTGAACCGAACCGAACCATTTAAACCAATTCGGTTCGGTTTTTCAAAAAATTTGGTTTGATTCGACCCATGCACATCTCTACATGTAATGTTGATAGATAATTCAATTACTATTGTAAAATTCTCAGCATATACAGTGCCTCTATCAAGGATAAAATTATTTGTCTTTGAAGTTTGAACAGCCCAAGTCAAGGAGTCAGTCTAACTATTATCATCTTTCTCTAGGCCTTTGATCAATCACACCAAGAAAAGGTAAAGAATGATATAAAGTAGCTTAATAATCATAGGAATGTTGAAAGTAGAACCTTGGGATACACCACCCAAAAGCTAGCTCAAAGGGTGGGAGTGTCCAAGGCCTTATAAACTCCACAATAGTTGCCCATACAACCAATGTGGGACTATATATATCAACAAATAGACAACAATACAAATGGACAACATCATCTGCCAAGAGAATCCTGATATTGGGATAACACCTTGTACAGAGACAGGAAATTAAATTCAAGAAATACAACAGGTGACTGGTGACCAATTCATACCTTCAAAGGAGGGGACTGGCGAACAGATGATGCAGATCCAGGAGATAAAACTGCTGACTTTACCCTTCTGCGAACATTTTGTTTCTTGAATTGTGTATTACCTTCTGTGGGCTCGGATCGATGCTCATTTTCCTTGGTTGGAGAATCACTTCTAACATATGACATTGATAAAACCGGAGCAGATGTAGAGATGAAGGCAGATTCTTCATGTTCAACTGTTGTCAGAACTAAACTCCCTGTTTTGTTGTAATTTTAGAAAATAGCATTCATAGTAAGCCTTATTTTCATCGATGTTCCAAAAACAAGCAAGTTATTGAACTGGTTAAGGACAGGGCCAAGGGTTGGAGACTTAACAGTTCAACATGGGTTGAACTGCAGCTGACCAGGGTTCAATATTGTAATAAACATATGACAAAATACATTAAGAAAAATAACATATATATTCATATAATGCTTAAATAATAAAAAAAGTATCAAATATATCAAAATGATGATTGAATAATTCAATAATACATATAAGACAATATTACATACATTTAATACATTAATTTTCCTCAATTAATGAAAAAGTATCATCATAATATATACTTTGAATTATTAATAAATTTGTATAATATAAGAAATATATATTTATTTTACTTTTTTCATAATATTTTGTAGATGAGATGCTAATTTGATTAACAATTTCGTGAATGTCTTTGCCACAAAATAAATAACATGCATATAATACTTTCTAACTATTTATCATTTATATATGAAAAAAATGAATATTTTACTATCACTAAAACTGATACAATTTTTCTTTTCTGTGTTGCTTTTATACAACACTTGGCTCAGCTGTAGCTACAACAGACAATTAAAAATGGATGAGAACCTAATTAATTCCTTTCTCAAGACATTGGAAATTTAGGGATAACAATTCATTGCACAATTTAATGACACAATACAAGCACAATATGAGATTTTCATATTCGGGTTGATCCACATTTACATTCATGTTGTATCGAGTTGTGTTGTGTGTCAACCCACAAACACAACACTGACTTGTATTTTTGTGGTTAATTACAATTTTGACCGGCAGGTTGTTTGTCTGGTTATTATTATTCATTGATGAATGCAAGATTCAATACACAAGTTTTTTATGTTATGTCATATCAACCCGCGGTCGCACCAATGTCAAGAACACATATTTGAGGTTGGCGGGTTATTCATGTTGTGTCGTGTCAACCCACAAAATGAGTGAATCATATTTGTGTCAAAGATTTTGACATAAATCTTTATTCTTGTCATATTCAAGTTGAGTGTATTCCATATTTATGTCATACCTCAACCCAACATGAATATAAACCATTGACACGAATTGTCACCCCTAATATTTAACAGCCAATTCATCAACTTTAAGCCCAAATAAACCCGCAGAATTGGCAATAGATTACTGGTTTGACAGAAAACAAACTGGTTCAGTCAATTTTCAAATAATAATCAGATTGAACAAAAGGGCCAATTCACTTGTTTTGCCATTGTACTTGTAGTGGTCAGTTCAGTCTCCAATATATTGGGCTCCCGCATGTCATGAATGCACTATTCTAAAAGATTGAAAGAGCCATTGTTGTACCTTGTGCCACTGCTTCTTGGAACTTCTTCCTCATTACTCTGACAAATTTAAACAGATCATTTGTCCTGTTTAATTCATTGATAAACTCTTTGATGTCACCGAGGAAAGGTTCACAAATTAACACTGAAAGATAAATAACAAAATTCAGATTTCATGGAGTATATCAGCATATTTTTTAAGATCATAAACAAAACCAGATATGCTGCTTACACGTGTAAGTATTGCTTTCATAGCAGATAGTAAAAAAAAACTCCTTGTTTGGATTGTTAAGATTTATATTCTTGAATGTGAATTTTACCCCTGAAAAGCATAAGAAGTAGTAAGGATATCAATTTTGCAAAAGAAGCATAATCCTTGTTCAAAAAGATTAACGTCAATTACCACGTCCGCCTTTGACATAAAAACCAAGGACCCTGTTGTACCAAGAGATGGCCTCCTGTGTTTCATCTTTATGTTCAATGCTTTCATGTAAATTCCCTTCAAATGCTCTCAAAGCTTTTTATGGAAGAAAATAGAAGAGAGGGAAGTGGAGAGAAGCTTAGAATAGTCCATAATATTCCTCATGATGAAAATTTTCAAGTTTAGTAAGTAAAATAATGCAAATAGATAAAAGGGAAAAGAGACCGAAACATAATACCAAAATGTGTCCTGTAAAAGCATGTAATAAAGCACAAATGACAAAAACATTGTAAAACATACATTGGAAACTATGTAAGAAGTGCCTAGGTTCATCGTAAAAGAAAAATTAAATAATATAATTACAATAATTATTACTTGTATTTATCTTCGCACAAAAGCATTTAGATATTGTTGTGTAATAGTAACATGGTATCTAGAGTCTGAAAAGGAGATACCCTAAGTCGTGTACACTTGGTGGACCCATTGGCCGCCGGTGACTTTTTTTTCTGACCACCATTTTCCCCCCTTCCAATTAGCCGCTCAACCACTATTAAGTCATCCTTTCAACAATATCCCACTCTCACTATCACTTTTCTGATGACCTTTTCGGCCAAAATCACAACAACCAATTCGTCATGTGCCAACCTACAACTTGGTAGAATCTCAAGTTCATGATTATCAATCTTGGATGGCAGCCGATCCCAAAACTACTATAGCAGGATTGCCGCTATAGGTAAGTCTATAAAAATGCAAACTGAAGTCCTTAACAGAGGCAGAATAGATGCAGATCACACAAGCGTAGAGAAGGACAAGTCAGAGCTGAACAAAGCAAGACGAGACTTGCCAAAAAACCGCCAGAAAAAGTACCTTATCACCACAGCGATGCAGAATTATCCAAGGATCATGTCTCTAGTATTAAGTAAATATTCTCCTCCATCCCTACCTCTGGTTATTTGCCAACTGTCCCCTTAGTTAATAGTTCCAAAGTACGGCCACAAAGGGTTGGTTAGTACTGTCCATTCTTTCCCTTCCCTCTCAGTTGATAATATGTTTTATCTCCCAGTTTCTCCATTCAATTTACATTCCATTAGTCATTTTGGCTTGTTCTCTTGATGCTATGATTTATTTTATTAAAGATTCTATAATCCTGTAGGACTGGGGTTCAAGATGGACAATTGGTGCCAAATGTGAGTCTTGTAACCTTTACCGGTTTACCAACTCTTATTGTGTTTGCCCTGTATTGGATGCTCCTCTCACCATTCATGCTCAATTGGATTATCCTAACCTTGCCACGTTATGGGAATTGACGCCAAGTCTCTCCAATTGTCTCATTTACTTTGTACATTGTGTAAATTAGGGAAACATACCCATATTTTGTTTCTCAATTGAGTTAGTCGTCGAGCTATGTCTACATTTGCTTTAGTTCATTTTCATAATCCGAGTCCACACTTTGGGATACAAATATTTTGTCACTTTTATTGATATCGTACTTGGTTATTTTTAATGGAAAAAAGGGTCTGAGTTGTTTTTTTATATTACAAATGTTTTATTATAAAAAAAGACTCAACTTGGGGTGTTAACTCATACTTTGCACATTGATAATGCACGTGAATACTTGTCTCAATCCTTTCAAACATTTACAACCTCACATGACATTCTTCACCAAACATCATGCATCCATATCCCTCAACAAAATAAGTTTATGGAACGACTCGGACACTCATACTTCATGGATATGTCACTTTCTATTTTGAGGATATGTTGTTCTTATTTCTTATTGCTTGCCACCTCATAATCAGATGTCATTTTTTATGCTTAATAAACAGGCCCTAAAGGGGTTATCGTTGTTACTTCACTACTCTCCATTGATATTTGATCTTGGCTGATATTACATTTTTTGAATTTGTTCCTTGCTTTAGGTCTCCTGACTATATTTTTGTGGTCTTACCTCTTCCTCTGTTAAGTTCACCCCACTAGAGATGCTCTATGTTCATAAAGAATCCATTCTTGTTCATTCTGCTTGGGCTTATCATTGTTGGCAATCTCCAAAGCCAACTCATGTCATTGATGATAAGGTCACCACGAACTCTACTCTAAAGCCAATTCCTCTACCTACCGCAGCCCGAGCTCCCGAGCTTGAGTCAGTAGCGTCACTTTTTTAGCGTTATACCGAATTGGTTCCACATATATTGTGATCATATTTACATATAATTTCGAATGGATTAAGCCATCAAGTAAGATATGCCCTGCAAATAAATAAACATGTAGACTTGAGGGCCTGTTTGGTGGACATGATAGTGGGGATGAGATAAAATATACTATCATATCTTACTCTTAACTATTGTTTGGTGAGCCAACATGATATGATAAGATTATCCTATTAACTCATTTTATCTAATCCAAAGCCTAATAAGCAATCCAAAGGAGGGCTTGGGTTAGGTTTCAACAAGATAAGATAAGAAACTCTTCTCCCAAAAGTAGCCCTCTGCCTCCTTGGAGCTTCCTCGAGAATGTGAGAGCCAACCCCACCACCACCACCAACCACATGCCATCACCACCAGCCATCAACCACCATTAGCCACTAACCGCAGGCGCTGCCACCGGCCGACCACCGCCATTGTAACGTTCATGCTTGAAATTGTTTTTTCATTAAATTTCATTGAGTAACAAATCTCTAGCTTTATCCAAATATTGCATTGTGTGCTTGACATGGTTGTTAATTATTTCATTTGATAATGATTTCATCCACTAAATAAATTAACCCCCAACTATAATCCAATGTGAATGTGAATTAACTCTATTCAACGTTCATTCTTGCATGTGTATGTGACTTCTTCTTTTTCATTTTAATGTTATTCAAATTATTTTTGTCATAAGCTTATCAAGTCCATATCATTTCCTATTCTTATCGTGCCCTTTTATCCTATCCGTCTTTATCCTATCATGTCCACCAAATGAGCCTGAAAAGATCACAAGCTACAATCATATCTAATTGTGATGACAATGGTGGAACAACTAATAATGTTTACATAATATAACTCTTCAAATAATGTTAATATTACATTTTCTGCAATATCAAGCTCTTACAAATATTAATATAGACTTAAATAATTAAATAGCTAGAAATAGTTCCATTTGGAGACAAAGAGGTGTATCACTAACCGGTAGATTGTTGAGATAGAAATGCGGCATATTCTTGTTTTTTGGTTCGCTGCTCCTGAATACTTGTGTTGAGGTCTTCAACTCTAGTTTTTGCAGAAGCAATAGCATCCATCAAAGCCATTCGCTTGGCCTCTTTGCGGGTCTTGACTGCACATGTTCAATTATTTGGAGGGAAAAAAGGAAGCTTAAGCGGAATTCAATTAAAAATTGAAACTGAAATCCGCCACCCAAAAAAAAATAAAAAATTTGAAGTAACCTGCAAGTGCTTTGACCAAATCATCTTCTGCCTCCCTCGATTTAACTTTAATCTCTTCTAGTTGAACTTGGAGGAAAAGAGGAAAAAAAAATGAGTGAGAGTAGATGAAAACAGTAAGACGAAGGTGGTGAAGTCAACAAGGAATGGATGCGAGGAATTGAAACCCTAATTTATGACAAGCAAGCGTATCCGTGAATTAAATGGAAGCAAAGACCTTGATATTGAGCAGTTTGTTGTGCTATGGCCCTCAGGGTTTGCAGGGATTTGGCGTAAGAAGCGTAGAAAGCATCAATGTTACATATTTGAAGAGGGATCTCTGCGTCGCAGATTGAGGTTGGGGACTCCATCTTTGCTCGGCTTTCACTCTGAATCTTGAGTTTGCAGGTTTTTGAATATGGATCTTAATTTAGCCCGCCATTTTTTGCTTCTGCTTTTTTGGGAGACTGATTTTTTTTGTTCTTCTTTTTATAGTTGGATTATGATTAGGAAGGAGAAGAAAGTCACTTCATCTCTTAAACGGTTAGAGACTCACTAGAAAACTCAGAAGCTTGTGGGCCTTGCCTTGCCCGGTTGCTATTGTTGAAAGAAGAGTGTTACTATAGAGTGCACGGTGCATTTCATTTAAAACTACATAAGTTTAGTGAGTCACATGAGGGATATGATTGCTCATATTTTGTGTAATTTTCAAAGATTATTTTTTATTTTACACATCAGTCATGACTAAAGAGAGAAAAAAAATCTCTTCAGATTTACATAAAGTATACCGATTATATTTTGTGTAAATCATATAAAAGGATGCAACTTGTATAGGTATTCTTTGCAAAAGTTGTACCTGTCATTCTCGCTGAACTGCTCAGCGAGACCATGCAGATACTGCCACATGTCTGGTCCATTCCGCCCTTCACCTCCGACTGATTTACCTATGATCTTCTAAATAGTCCTTTGGAGGTGTGGCCAATAATAAGACTATTGCAGATTGGCAAGTCTCCCGCCAACCTCTTTCTGTCGGTGACGTAATGAGAATGTGACGTGATATTTTAACAAAATTTGATTCAAAAGTGGCATACCGATATTTTTTTAATCACAAACGTGTCATTTTGTTCAATGTCTCAAATAACACACGACGTTACAAAAACTAGTTGAACTATTGAGAAGCATATTGATCTATCAGTTTTTTATTTTATCTAGAAAAACATTAGTCTTGATACCTTATATATAAATGGGGAATAAAATTTAAATTCCTTTTTTCATTTTTAATATATAGGTAGCGTTGAGATTTTCAACCTACTTTTAAAATGTGTGGGGCCACCTGACTCATTTTTTTTTTTGATAACAACCACCTGACTCATTTTAATAGAAGAATTATAGTGCTCCTGGCCCATAAAATTTGGGGTGCTCCTTCTCTTAAAACAGGGGGCCACCAAATAATAAAATGGGTCTGGATCACTTAATTATTTTTCCATTTTAACGTGGGTTAGAGACGAATTATTCGTTTTGCCAACTTTAATATATGTCATATCATAAAAATTCTTATATCATGAGAATAGAATGAATATGCAAAAATATTTGATAAAAAACATTTGAGAATCAATATTTATTAAAAAATAAATTAATAATTTATACCAAACATAAAAAGTAAACATTTTAATGAAAAAAAAATCTTTGAAATGGGTTCTTTTATTTTAATATTTAAAATTACGAATTAGGAATTTGTTAATCTGTTCAGTTTATAGATTTTTTTTCCTGGTACTCATGTGGCCCAGGCAGAAATAGGCTGATTGGGCTAAATAGTGTACATTAGTAGTGGATAATTATAGAAGGTAGCTGCTGCTTCCAAAAAGTGAGCCCAAGCAGAAATAGTAACGCAAGGCAAAACCAACCATTCAAAACCTACCCCAAGAGCCGAGAGTGACAGTACAAATATGAAAACATAAACCTCTCAAAATATTTATAATTTTATATCGATAAATTTCATACTTAGCAATTTAGACTAAATTCTAATATTATATATATATATATATATATATGCAAAATTAATTCTTATGTCATAGGAATTTGTTAATCTTCTTTCACTCATACTTCAAAAAATGTACCAACCATTTTTTATTTTATTTTATATATATATATATATATATATATATATATATATAGATTTATTGTGTCTCATTAATTCATTAATTTTAAATTCTTACTTTCCATTTCAAATAAATAATAATCGTTAGATGGACGAAAATCAACGGTTAAGATCTGATGTAAGAATTATTTTTCTTACACTAATGTAATATCCTATTATATATATATATATATATATATATATATATATATATATATATATATATATATATATATATATCATTTTTTAATAATGTGAGCCATTGGATACAAAAAATTTCCTACACACACAACATTTTGTGGGACCCGTAGCAAATAAAAAAAATTGACACGCAAAACGAATCTCTATAACATAACACAATCACTTTTCCTATATATATATATATATATATATATATATATATATATATATATGGGACCAGAAAACGTCTTGATTAGGTACAATAGCATTAATAATAGAATTTAGCAGTCATGTAATTTAATCTTTAAAAATCTTTAAGGCACCTTTATTCAAAATCTGATAATTGCAATTTATAAATCTATTCTATTTTCCTATAAACTCTATAGTCAATCTATTTATTTATATTTAAAAATTATAATTAGATTAGAATTTATAAATATATTTTAATTTTTCAACTGATTCATCCTTTTGAACTACATCTGATTTAAGCACATATCAAATTCTATTAAAGGGATAGTTGTCCCAAATAATTTTTCATTCTCAGGCTCGAACACCATATTTTTAATGATGATCTTTCCTGTTTAATTTTGTACTCTAATTAACTTTGGTATATAATTAAGGTCATTATTCATACACGTTCAACCAGATAGTCTCAATGCAATATACTATCCATTCAATTTCAGCCAGCATATGGCAAGCACATGAGTCTTCCTCCTTTGTCTGATGCTTACGCAATACACTTCTATAGTTATAATTTATGTTTAATCTAATTCCAAAATTGGTTGATAATGATTGATGGCTAATATATGAAAGAAACATCTATTGCAAAGCACTAAAGCCACGTGTGGTACTTTTAGATACGTCCCCCATTGCCACTCTAAACTCTTTTTGAGAAGTGAGAAAGTATAAGATGACTTAAGATCTAATTTAGGAAAAGTGCCATATTTTATTTGTTCTTTATAACAAAAAGTGTAACTATTCTATTGTAAAATAAGAATTAAGTTAAACAAACATGTTAAAACATTAATTGGGAACTGTTTATGCAAGTAATTCAATTTTGACATATTTAGGTCCTTACCATCTGTTTAAAGTTTAAACCTTAATTAATAACAATTTATGAAGTGAGGATTGCTTGAAGCTTCATAAGCTCTCATGCTGAAGTAAGAATCAACCTTCAAATGCGCTGGTCTTAAAGAGAGAAAACGCAAGGGTCATGCATGAACACTTTTCATATGCCTTCATCATTTTTTTATAAATTAAAATTTAGATCATGGAAAGACACCCCCATACAAGGCCTAATTCATCAATCTTTTTGACTCGTGAATTTGTTGATTAATTAATATTCCACCTTACCTTGTCTCATTCACCGTTGCAAATAAGTTTGACACACTCAGGTCCCCACAATAAGTTTAAACCTTAATTAATTACCAACAATGAGGGGACGATTGCTTGAAGCTTCAGCAGCCCTCATGCTGAAGTAAGAATCAACCTTCAAATGCGCTGGTCATGCATAAACAATTTCATATGCCTTCATCAAAGCTTTTTGTCTCGAGAATTTGTAAGTTAATTAATGTTCCACTTTAAACTTTACAGCCGAAAGAGAAAAAAAAGGGTTAATTTTAAGTCATTAATCTTGAAACAAGAGAAGTGACATTTCAAATAACCAAGGCAATTGAAAGCAACTGGAAACATTTAATAAACCTAACAAAAGATATAGGAAACCATTAAAGAATGAACGGCTTTCATAAAGTTCTTCGTTTTGGGATTATTTTTCGTATAATACATTAAAATAATAATGAACATCTGTTTTAGTTCTGTATTAGCTTCCACTTTTTAGAAGGTTATTATTATTCCACTAGCTAACTGTTACAAACAGGTAAGTCACTGGGATTAGTATACTGGTGAGAGATTTAAATTATTTGTATTAGGTTTTGTGTTTAATTTCTAACAATGTATCAAAAAAATTTTTTTTTGCTGCTAACCATATATATAGTTGATTTAGGATTACCCGTATTCATTGGATTTTTCCCTCCGTATGGTTTAAAGCTTGATCGGACCAAATATTATATGGACAGATTAATAAGTATTGAGTCCAATCACACACGGTTGAGACACTTCAAGTGGCTCTTGGCCTGGGCCTGGTACTTGCTATTCAGTTGATTTTGAGTTATTATCCTTCGTTGGCGTGATCACACCGAATGGGGTACTGCAAAGACACTCCAATGCTTAAGTCAGTATCAGAGACAAGTGTTTATGTAGTAAAATGTAAAGGATGATCGTACATTGGTAGTATATCGTTTGTTTATATAGTAATAGGGATGTCGCCTTTATCAAGATGGCATGACTTTTGAGTGGCCAGCCTTGGGCTGCAGGTCAGACAAAGGACCTGAGTAGCCTTATCTTCTGTAATGCCTAACAGTAGAGTTGCGGCGAGCTGGAGCAGTCCATTGCTTACTAGAGTTAAGACGCAGTGTGATTGCCTTAGATCTTAAGTTTACTTCCAATAGAAGGTTTCGTACGCGGTATGGGTATCGCTTATTGTATGCCGCGATGAGGGCATCACGTCTAGGCTTATTCATCGCGCCTTGCTCTTGGTCTTTGGATTTTAACTTGTG
The DNA here is from genome assembly GCA_032173675.1 of Gastrolobium villosum. NCBI lineage: Eukaryota > Viridiplantae > Streptophyta > Magnoliopsida > Fabales > Fabaceae > Gastrolobium > Gastrolobium villosum. Next base: position 63,504 of record JAVKPL010015387.1, on the reverse strand, counting down.
TTATTGGACCTTGATTTGAGTCTATATTTTATCCAGATCAAAGCTCCAAACTCAATTATTGTTCTAAAGTATCTCGATTCTAACATTTTGCTTTGTCCTTTCAATTGACAGCCAACAAAAATCATATGTGCAGAAACAAACATGAAAGATATCAATCAAAGCCCCGAAGAAAATAAGAAAAACAAATAACTGTAATGCTTGTTTCAAATTTTGGAGGATACGATACACGTGTATTTCAGTTTTTTTTTTTTAAGAAGTAATCACTTTTTTTAAATGTTCTTTCAAAAAGTTATAAAAAAGATTATTTCATTAAAATAAACTAATCTGCAGTAACTCACATACGACGTCGTTTTGGGCGGAAATTATGGTATTTTTATAATTTTAATTTATTTTAGGATTATAATAATCTTTATATTTATAATTTTTTAAGATTTCAATACCAAAACGACATCGTTTTGGAAATAAATGCAAATAACTTATCTATATTATCTGCAGAAATATTTTTCCCTAAAAATATTTTATTTATTTTTTTGAAAACCGAGCAATGTATACTGGGGTAAAGCACTATTTTAGAGTTTTTGGACAAAAAAATTATCCGGTTAAAGTTGATTGGATAAGTTTTTCCAAAGGAGCAGTTGTCAACTATGGGGACTAGTCCCGAATAAACAATTAATACAAAAGACTTGTTTCACATAACTTTTCGAGATCTATGCAATGACACCCCATTTGACACATTTTATCTCTCACAAACATAGTTTGAAGATCTTATGGATAAACACTCTTGTGATTGTGGTACAACTGTTATAAATTCAAACTATGTTTGTGGGAGATAAAATATATCAAATAAGGTGTCATTGCGTAGATCACGAAAAGTTATGTGAAATCAAAAAAAAAATCGTTTTGCGTGTCAGAGTTTTGGTCTTTTTTTTGGAGTGTTGCGGCGGGTCCCGTACAAAATAGGTGACATGTTTGACTGCATTACTTTGGAAAAACTTATCCAATCAGCTTTAAACGGGTAATTCTTTTATCCAAAAATTTTAAAATGGTTTTTTTCCCATGTATACTGCGTAAAATTATCAAACTCGCCGAAAGAGGAAAGGAGGTTGCGAAATGGGGATTGGGAATAAACAATTAATACAAAAGACTTGTGGGCGTACTACTATCATAGGAAATAGATCTATTAACCATCTTATTGAAATCACCTTGTGTTGTATTCAAAAAAAAAAAAAAATCACCTTGTGATTAATGTGTCTTTTTTTTAATAGTTATTGCACTTCATTAGTCTTCTCGATAATTCTGCTGATAAAAATAAAAAGCACGAATGGTTTCAGAGTTGATCTCGTAATAGATTCTACGACAGGTAACCTATAATTGTGTTTTTTACCTCTCATGAGTGTAAAGTGTGCGTCTATAACCGTCGTTTTAGATTAATTTAATTAATTATACATTCGATGATGCCTAATTTTATCGTATTTGTTAAGTGCATACTTTTCTGCAATGATGGGATATACTCTTTCCACCTGATGATAGCAAATTGTTACAAATTAGATTAATTTGTTATATACAAGGCTATAATTATAAGTGATTATAACAAATTTCATGCAAGTTATACTTTTGTATACTTTAACCAACCACTAACCACTTGGATTTGGATCCTCTTGTTTTAAAAAAAAAAACATGACATGGTTATGTAGGGAATCATAATCATTCAAAGATATATCAATGGTACTAAAGGAGGAGAAATAGAGAAAATATTAAAATAGGTAGTTACAAAATTATAACCGTTGATTTACCTTTATATGATTGTGATATCCCCATATGACCATGTCATTTTTTTTCTTCATATCAGAGGATCCATTTCTCACTTACTTATATCGAGTCATTTGTTGATTTTAGAATTATCTAGATGCTCTCTTTTCTCTCGCGTTGAAACACCATAGCTAGGGTTTCCATTGAGTGTTTGTGAGGCTGATTCAGAGGAAGTTGTTCTGCGTAACAAGGCGAGCATTTTGATTAGTGCATTTTCTAGAAATTCGTTCAAACAGAGGTGAAGTTCTCTTGCAAGGTGACAGGTTCTTCGGTCGAGAAAAGATAGAATGTCTTGGTGAAGCGAATTGTTGGTGTAGCAGTGTCAAGTGCAAACTTTGTGACTTCTTTCTTTGTTATCTTTCTGTGTGGTTTTATTTCTTGATCAAAATGATATCACTTTGTACTAATGCCTATGTTTATTAGCTGGATTACTGTATTTGTATGTTTCTTCCTCTATGTTTTCGGTTTGTTGAGTATTCTTATATTGTAGCTTGTTAAGGGCTATTGAGAACTTTCTATCTCTTTTATTATATTAAATAAAATGCATACTAGAAGGCGTTTAACCCTCTTAGGTACCTTGGACATAGGAAACTTACTAACCACAAGTTTATGAACCAAGTAAATTCTGGTGTCTCCTATTTCTTTACGTTTTTTCCTTTTTTTTTGATTCTAGGGCTGGATTCTTGGTGAAATAATTTCAAGAATCATAACAAGTGGTTTCAAGAGCTTAGGTTCTTGTTTCCTCCTTTTTTTCAGTCACTCTATTTTTCTTGTCTTTTTTGTTACCCTTTGTCCTCGTGCTTATTGTTGTTATGCCTATTGTTGCTGGAAGCTCTACTTAATGGGAATCACAAAGGTTGAGGTGGAGAAATTCGATGGAAGGGGGATTTCAACATGTGCAAGATAAAGATGAGAGTTGTTCTTGTTCAACAGAAATGTGAATATGCTCTCGGAACTGAAAAGGACCTTCCTAAGTCTTTAACACCTAAGGAGAAAAGAGATTTGTTGACTCTAGCTCATAGCTTGGGAGTTGTTAATCTATCAGATAGTGTTCTTCGAACGGTCTACAAGATAAATAATTTTGGATGGCTTTGGGAGAAATTAAGGCCTTGTATTAATCCAAAATTTCCCTAAATAAAATGTTCTCGTAGGAAATATTCATTTACTTTATAATGGACCCTGCTAAGTGTATAGAGGACAATCTGGATGAGTTTAATAAATTTACCCTAGATCTGGATAATGCTAGGGCTACTGTCCCTAGGAAGGACCAAATTTTGGTCCTCTTGAACTCCGTACCTGATCCATATAGGGAAGTGAAAGATGCTATTAAATATAGCAAAGGGGCATGGATCTAGATGAGATAGCTTAAGCTCTAAGGGCTAAGGAGGTTGAAATACTCTCCCACAAGAAGCCCAATATTGAAGGGCTGTTAATAAAAAGGGGAAATTTAACAATAAAGGGAAGGGAAACAATAATGTTTCCTACCAAAATTAGAACACACAAAGGAATAAAAGCAGGGGTCAACCAAATGGTAAGCTTACCTGTTGGCCGTTTCATAAGGAGGGTATATTAAGAAAATTTGTCCTAAATATCCTGAAGGTGCTATCAAGACAGCAAGTAAAATTGAGTATGCTAATTTACTCAGTCGATTGATGGTGTTGAATTTCTTATGCTATCAGATAAGGGCTTTGAGATTGAGTGGGTCATGAATTCAGGTTGCACTTATCACATGACACTTAGAAAAAAGTGGCTTTATGGTTTGAGGTTCCTAAAAAGTGGAATTTTTTTTTATAAGGAATGACTAAGTGTGTGAGATTGAAGGTGTTAGGGCTGTAAAATTCAAAATGGATGATGATGCCATAAAATCCTCAAAGAAATAAGGTATGACCCTGGCTTGAGGAGAAATCTGATTTCTCTAGGCATGCTTGACTCAAGTGTGTTGGTGTTTAAGAGTCAACAAGGTTCACTCAATATTCTTAAGGGTTCTCAAATATTGATGAAAGAGAGGTTAGTTAATGGTATGTACATATTACAAGGCTGTATTTTTTCATCTGAAAGTTGTATAACAACAAGGATGATGAGTCCATTCTCTGGCATAGGAGACTTGGACCAATAAGTAATCAGGGTTTGTAAGAATTATGTAAACAAGGCATAATTAGCTCTAAGAAGGTAACTAGTGTTTAATTTTGTGAAAATTATATTTTGGGAAAAACACACAAGTTACCTTTCTCCACTGCAACTAATACTTCAAAAACAGTTCCTGATTACATTCATTTTGACTTGTGGGGATCATGAAATGTTCCCCCTTTTCTCTCTGGTTGTCATTACTTCCTATCAATGATGGATTCATACTTAAGGAGAGTGTGGACCATTTTCTTGAAGCATAAAGATCAAGCTTTTGCAAGCTTCAAGAATTGGAAAACTCTAGTTGAGAATGAAGTAAAAAAAGAGTTAAAGTCCTAAGGACTAATAATGGCTTAGAGTTTTGCAATAATTAAATATCTGATTATTGCAATGAACAGGGAAATACGAGGCACATAACTTGTGTTGAAAGACCCTAACAAAATAGGGTGGCTGAGAGAATGAACATAACCATCTTAAATTAGGTAAGATGTATGCTGGATGAGTTAGGTTTGAGGACGTCCTTTTGGGTCAAGGCTATTTCTATAGTCTGTTATGTGATAAATAGAAGTCCCTTCACTGACATAGGCCTTAAAACCCCCCGTGGAGCTTTGGTTTGGAAAGCCACCAAGTCTAGGACACCTAAGACCATTCAGTTGTCTTGCATATATGCATGTCAAACAAGATAAGTTGAGTCATAGAGCCCTTAAGTCTGTTTTCATTATATATGCTTTAGGTGTTAAAGGGTATAAGTTATGACTTGTAGCCGAAAGGAAGTGCGTCATAAATAGATATATCATTTTTGAATAAAAGACATTCTACAAAGACATTAACAAAACTTGAAACTATAGAGTTGGAGGTGGAGCATCCAAATGACTTTAGGCAGCAAGTTGAAAAGTTTGATCTCGACCAACAACACCTTGTGGTTGAAAATCAAGATGATGGAAATGAGTTTCCCATTGAGGAGCATCAAAAAGGAGAGGATAAAGATAATCCGGATGATTATTTGCTATCTAGAGATAAGACTATGAGAAATATTAGATCTCCTAGCAGGTTTGCACATGCAGTTGTTATTGCATTTGCACTATAAGTTGGAGGTATGCTTGAATATGATGAGTCTATCTCGTACAAAGAAGCTATAAGGCTAGACTCTAAATTTCATTGGCTGAAAGCCATGCAGGAGGAGACGAAGTCTCTTAAGAAGAATAAAACTTGTGTTCTAGTGGAGCATCCAAAGAATAAAAGGGTTAGTAAATGCAAGTGGATTTTTAAGACAAAGCTAGATACCCTGGGGGGTTTGAAGTTGTTAGGTTCAAGGCTAGGGTTGTTGCAAATGGGGTTTTCACAAATAAAAGGATTGGAATCTAATGAAATATATTCCCATGTTGTAATAAGGCTCATACTATCTGCAGTTGTCTAACATGACTTAGAATTGGAGTAGTTGGATGCCAAAACTTCCTTCCTTCATAGCGATCTTGAAAAGCAAATTCTCATGGTGAAACTCGAAGGCTTCATTGAAGAAGGGATAGAAACGAAGTCTGCCATTTGAAAAGATCCCTTGATAGGTTAAAACAAGCCCCTAGACAATAGTTTTAAAGGTTTGGTGACTTTGTTTTGTCCAAAGGATTTAATAGAAGTTGCTTCGATCATTAGGTGTATTATAAACAACTACATATTGATTGTTATATATACTTATTGATATATATATATATATATTAATGACATGTTCATTGCATAAAAGGATTTAAGTGAAATAAACCAATTGAAAAATATATTGAAAAAGAATTTCATATGAAATTTCTTGGTCCAACCAAGACAATACTTGACATGGACATTACAAGGATAAGAAAGGAGAGAAAGCTTACTCTCTCCCAATCTAAACATGTGAAAAAGGTCCTGAAGACCTTCCGCATGTATTTAGCTGATCTTAGAAGTGTTCCTTTAGGTGGCCCCTTCATCTTAAAAGCTATTGATGGTGAGTTATCCTTTGAAAAGGCTGAATATATGTGCAATATTCCTTATTCAAATGTTGTTGGATGTTTAATGTATGCTATGACAGGATATAGGCCGGATATTTCATATAGAGTTAGTGTAGTGAGTAGATACATGAGTATGTCATTTGAAAAACATTGGAATATTGTGAAATGGTTGAATAGATGTCTTAGTGAATCTGTTAGTTATTGCTTGAATTATTCTGCTGATAATTCTTATAATATTGAAATAACTAGTTATTGTGACTCTGATTATGCTACTGATTTGGACAAAAAGAGTTCAATAACTGGTTTTATTTTTATTGTGGGAGGAAATGTGGTGAGCTGAAAGTCAAGTCTATAGCACATTATAGACTTCTCAACAACTGAAGCAAAATATGTAGCCCTTACCGAAGTTATCAAAGAGGCAATGTGGTTACATGGTATTGTTTCTGAGCTGGGTTTAGGTAAGGACCCACCAAATGTAATGTGTGATTCACAAAGTGCAATTCATTTGTCAAATAATTCATGTTGTTTTAACAAAAATTATTCATGTTAGTAAATTTATGGATGCTATAAATTTATAGATGTTAAGTTGCACATTAGGGAAATAATTAGTAATGGTTAGGTAATTGTGAATAAAATTTCTATTACAATTAATCATGTTGTTTTAACAAAAACTATTCCTGTTAGTAAATTTATCGATGCTATAAATTTTCTAAAAATAAAACCACCTTAGTTGCATACTTACATGCATTTGCATATGGACCTTGGGTTAAATGCCAAAAAAAACTCTGATGTGCACTTTGTTCTATTGTATGCTTAGTAAATAGGTGAAGATTTGTTATTGGGTATCTACTAATCATGTATGATGTAATCTTCTATTGTGGCCCTTTACTATTTTGTTGTTCTGGATGTAGTATTAATTGTAATAATGAGCCAATGATTTGTTGCCATTTCTGAGGCCCAAATGTTATATGGTGTGTTTGTGTTAAAAGCAACACAGCTCAAAACGAAATCGTTTTGTTAGTTGTGAAGGGTATTAACAAAACACTCTCATTACACTTGACACGTTGGCACACTCATTCGCCGGTTTCAGAAACATCCAGATGCTCTATTTTTTCTCTTGTAGAAACATCACAGCTACGGTTTTCATCGAGTGTTTGTGAGGCTGATCGAGTGAGCTACACTGAGAATCTCAACTCATTGATTAAGAGGAAGTTGTTATACATAACAAGGAAAGCATTTTGATCGGTAAATTTTCTGGAGATTTATTCAAATAGAGGTGAAGTGTTGTTGCAATGTAGCAGTGTCAAGTGCAAGCTTGGTGACTTATTTCTTTGTTATCTTTCTATTTGGTTTTATTTCTTGATCAAAATGTTATCTCTTTATGCTAATGCCTATGTTTATTAGCTGGATTACTGTATTTGTATGTTTCTTCCTCTATGTTTTCGATTTCTTAAGTACTTTTGTATTATAGCTTGTTATTGGCTATTGTGAACTTTGTATCTCTTTTATTATATTGAATAAAGTGCATATGAGAGGGTTAGGGTTTTTAACCATCTTAGGTCCCTTGCACGTAGAAAACTTGCTAACCACAAGTTTATGAACCAAGTAGATTCTGGTGTTTCCTGTTCTTTATGTTTGTCCTTTTGTTTGTTTGATTTTGGGGCTGGATTCTTGGTGAAATAATTCCAAGAATCATAACACCACCCTATCTTGGAGAGGTTTGGCATGCTTAATTTCAAAATACAAAAGTTTAGCTTAATTTTTGTTTGGTTGTAACTTGTAAGTATATTTATTTACTTGACATATTGTTAAAATGATGCCGAACGCGCATAGAAAATATGGCTAAACAGAAAGTTGGGATTTGCTAAAAGAGTAACCCTCCGGATATCAATTATAATTATCAAAATAATAAAATTCAACTCCTACAATAAGGATCTTAAGTTCCTTTTTATAAACTAATTACAAATTGATTCAGAATTCAAAATCCAAAAAATAAATAAATATGATTAAATCATTCAAAGCACATCTCAAATCTTTAATGTTAAATCACGCCAAATTTGTTGATTTTCTTTTTTACTACACAAATCATAATCATATCTGCTGCTAGAGGTGGCAAAATGGGTTGGCCCGCCCCGACCCCATATTTAAATATAGGTTGAAAATCCCAACCCTCCCCGTTTTATGGTGGGTTGGCGGGTCAACAAGCCTAAAAAATAAAAAATAATTTAAATTTTAAAATAAATTATATTTCTTTAATTTTATAATATTTCTTATTTTCATTTCACAATCCCTTTAGTTTTTTTCCAATTTCAAACCTTAATGTATACTAATATTCAGTCAAATATTTTCTAGTAACTTATTTTTTCCTCAATATATGGATAACCTTTGTAATAAATAAATTTCTTCTTCTTTATTTTTCCTAGGGGAGTACTGAGATAAAAAAATTTCATATCACAAAAGCTTAATGACAAATAAAATACTACCTATTAGTAAAAAAAGAAACTGACTCGCGGGCCAACCCGCCCCGACCCACCGCCAACCCGTTTTGACCCACCGCTAATCGGGGCGGGTTGAAAAGTGTAACCCAACCTGCCCCATTTTGGTAGGTTGGCGAGTTGACCCGTCGGATTCAACCCAAATTGCCACCTTTTTCTGCTGTTTCATTTGGACTTGGATTTGATAGTAATTTATTATATTCCAATTTATTGCTTTTTGGTAGGGGTGTTCACAGTTTGGATTGGATCAGTTTTAAAGCAAAAATCATCTGATCCAATCCCTTCGGTTTGATCATTTTATCATCGATTCAGTTTAGATTGGATCAGTTTTCGATTTTTCAAAAAGCCTAAAATTTCAGTCCTACAAATCACTAGCTATATCAAAATAAAGCCACACAAAGTCACAAAATACTGAAAGATTTAAGTCTTCAAATTAAAACAAGTCTTAAAACTCATGAAGAGTTAAAATAGATTAATAAATTATTACAAAAAAAGATTAATAGACAACAAAAAACAAAAATAAGAGAGTTTGCTATCAATAATATCTAAGATCCAAGTCTACAAAATAACAAAATTCCAAGCCATCATCTTTCAAAAATAATAAATATGTAATACATTGGATCTATTTGACGGATTGATTTTCACCAACCAAACAAAAAATCGATCTAATTCAATTAAAATATGCGGGTTTTTTTTTCGGTTTTTGATTCTTCAATTCTCGGTTAATTCAGTTATTGATTTTTCGATTAGGTTATCTCGGTTTGGATCAATTTAAGAACACCCCTACAAGTTCTTGGGGCATATGAGCCATATTTATTGGACCATAATTCTATTTGTCTCCAAACTTCTTGAATAAATGATTGTGCCATGTTCAATAGGTCACCCATAAGTGCATCATATGGTTTGATCCATTTGAAGAAAATTCTAATCTAATTTGGAAATCTATTTAAAAGACTACTTTGTAATAAACATCTGAAATAGGTTAATAAATTAACCTTTAAATATTGTTACGGGTGTAAACTTTTATGTGATCCACTTACTTAAGCCTTTACGTAAGCTAATAATTATATGATTTCAAAACATTATATAAAAATAATAATATAATAATAACACCACCAACAATAATAAATCATAATCCTTTTAGCTAAATAGGTTTAAAAAAATCATGATCTAGATATAGCAAATTGCCTCAAGCACGTCAAAGTTTCCTAATGGGCCACCTGGCCTATTCCCATCCCAATTTCTTGTGGATAAACATATGCTTTTGATGAAGGAGTAATATTATGAGTTAGTCAAAAATTACATTTGGAAAGGATCCTTTGAAAAAGATCTGGACCTGGAAAGGACCATAGAGAATAAAAACCACGATGCGGTTAACATTTCTCAATAAACTGCCCGTAAGAAGTAGAACCTGCAAATGGAATGGGGCCCAAACTCATGTATTAGTTGTTCTAGTAGCGAGGAGACCCTTATTCAGCTTCAACATTGGCTACTAGCCTACTACAATCCCCTTGATGCAGAACTTTGGGAAATTCTTAAAGGGCTGGAGATGGCTTAGGGAACATGTTCTAGGAGAATTGAATTGGAATGCGCTACGACGAATGCCCTCTTTGTGATTCAAGGTAGCCATGACAAGCCCAGAAATTCCAAGGTTGTGTCCTACATTCAAAAGTGGCTATCAGAGGACTGGATTGTGCAATGTACTCATACAAAAGAGAAAACAATGCCTGTGCTCACTGGCTTGCGTCCTTATCCCATGATGGATTTAGCTCCCCAACTTGCAGATCTCCTGCTTAAGGATGCATCCAATAGTATTTTTTTTTTTATCTTTAGTATTATAGCTTAGTTTAGTAGGGGCCTTGCCCCTCCTTTATTACAAAAAAAAAAAAAAAACATTTTTAATATGTTAGTCAAAGATGATTATCACAATCCTTCAACTAATAATAGTCTTTTTTAGATTAATTTAGCTTTTCTGGTCCTTTAAATTAATGTTACCTTTTAACTATACTTGCCATTCATTTTTCAAAATATTATGTAATTATATATCATCACACAATATTAAGAGTTTTGATAGTCTCAACTTTCTAATAGCTTGACAATATATAATTAAATAATAATGTAAAAAATATTTACTTAAAAAGAACAAATAGTATAACAATCACATAATATGTTTAACTATGTTCTTGACATGATGACACTATAATTTTTTATTAGGAATCAAAATTAATCCATATGTGTGCTTATTTTGGATAAGTGTACTTTTCTTTCTTAGATGTATTGCCATATGTGAAACTTATTAAGATAGTTGGGTAGTTATTTGTTTTTTCTTTAAATAATCTCTGACTAGAATAATTTACTTTTATTAGTTTCTAAATAATCACTAGAAAAATATGTTTTCGTAAGTCATAACTATACATTTTTTCAATGGGATTTTTCCGTTGCAAATGTTGGAAATTACGTTAAAAATGCATTTTTGGCTGAATTTTTCCGTCAAAATACACTTCGTCGAAAGCCGATAGAATTCTTTTTACGTCGAAAGCCTTACTATTCTGTCTAAAAATCAATTCATAATATAATATTTATTTAAGAATTTTGTCGAAAATTTTGATAGAAAATACTTCTGTTGAAAAGTTCCGTCACAGTTTGTAATGGAATTTAGAAAGAATTCCATCGAAAATATCGATGACTTTTTCATCTTAATTTTTGATGGAAATAAATTATGTTGAAAAGTTCCATTTCAGTTTGCAACGAAATTTCACTAGAATTTCATAGAAATTTTGTCTAAAAATTAAAAATGAAATATTCCTAAAATAACCACTGAACTAATTTTGATGGACAACAGAAGTGCATCATCATCAATCCATACCATTTCATACCAACAAAAGGATCGACAAGACCTTATTTCTACAACTGCAACTTGAAAAAAGATTATGGCTTTATCTTCTTGTTTCTCTTTTTATCCATACCAATAAAAAAAAAAACCCATGTCTTTATCTCCATAACAAAAAAAACTTGAAAAAAGACTGCATAAGTTTTCTTATCAAAACATTGCTCATTCCTCTTCTTGTTTCTCTTTTTCTTCTTTTCGCTAGCGGAGCACCACCCTCATTCAGTATCTTCTTGCTAGTCTTCGACTTCTTCTTCGTTGGTGGTGCCTTCTCTGCCACTGTGGATTTCTTCTTGTTTCTGTTTACTTCTTCTCTATTGCAATTTGCTTCTATACGGTGCTATTAGCTATTTGGAAATCTGAAAAACGATGCAGATCAATGAAATGGATTTATATATAAAAGTTTTTTTTCAACAAAAAGAATTCTATTGCAAATTTCAATAGAAAAAATTCCATGAAAAATATTAAAGTATTTTTGCGTTCCCATTGGCTAATGAATTTTCACGCGGATTCTGTTTTTAGTCAAAAAAATTTATGGAAAAAAAAAATCGTCAAAAATATTAGAGTATTTTTGCGTTCTCATTGGATAATGAGATTTCATGCGGATTGTGTTTTTTTTAAAAAATTTGACAGAATTTTTTTCATTGAAATTTTCAATGCATTTTTAAATTCCGTTTCAAATTTCTAAGGAAATTTTATGTCAAAAACTTTAAAGTATTTTTGCGTTTTGTTTTTATTCAAAATTTCTGATGGGAATTCTTTTTCTGTCGAAATTTCCAATGAAATTTTAAATTTCATTGCAAATTTCGGTGAAAAAAATTTCTTTGAAAATATTAAAGTATTTTCGCCCCCTATTGGCTAATGAGGTTTCATGCGGATTGTGTTTTTATTCAAAATTTGTGATGAAAAAAATTACGTTGAAAATATTAGAGTATTTCCGCATTGTAGTTGGCTAATGAGGTTTCACATGAATTGTGTATTTTTTGAAAATTTTGACGGAATTAGATTTTCGTTAAAAATGTCATCATTATTTGCAACAAATAATTTTCCGTTGATATTTGAGACTTTTCTAGTAGTTATTTTTTTTTTTATACATAATATGTTGGATAAGTCATGACTAGTAATCCGTTGACCGATAAACTTACCCCCATTTAAAAAGGCTCGAGTTTCAAAGTTGTTATTTAAATCGAATGATTCCCTAATAAAAAAAGTCTCATCGTATAGCTTCATGTTCAAAAAGAATTAGCGGTTGTTTGAATGAGCTTTTTAAAATAAAAATAAAAATTGCTTACCAGAAAAAAAGAAAAAGAATTACTTCTCATTATAAGTTTATTTTGATGTCTACTTACAAAAAATAAAAGTCACAAAAAATCAAAAAATTTGGAAGCTAAAATTTTTAACTTCTAGAAAAAAGCAAAAGTTAAAAATCAAATATATATTTTTTCAAAAATTGAATATTTAAAAAAAAATCTAAATAGATTTAACTTTTATAAAAAACACTTTTAAAATAAGTAAGACTAAACAAATGCGTTTTTTTTTTTTTTTTTTTTTTTGGAAAAAACAAATGGGTTCTTTGTCCCACCTCAAAATGGTTTGTGATACTGAAAAAAGAAAGGAATAGAAAAAGAAATAACTATAATGACACAGTGACGAGTGAACTATTTTTGTTAGATTCAGTTTTCAACCACCCACAGCTGAAAACTTTAGCTGCAGACTGGTTGTTGTGAGGTAAGAGGACGACGCGAAACCTTACAAAGAAACACGAAAACGCATTTGAAGAAACCATGAGAAGTGCTTAGGCGCTTGCGTTTGATCAACGCGTTGATACATCTCACCAAAATTAATTGATTGATTAAGAAAAAGGGTCTCTCAAGACAAATCTACAAAATATGTTTCATCTCTCAAATTTCTCTTATCAAATGCAGTCGCACTAACACACAGTATTATGTGCTGAACTCTTCTTTCTGTACATATTCATACACATTTGGATTTAAATATAAATAGTGAAATTTCATATTGATTAGTAATAGAGGGGATTATATAACTAAAAAAGATATATATTTTTAACATCTTGAGATTTTTTGTTGAGTGTAATGCGGATTCTATCTATTGGTTATTATTTTTCCTCAACATGTAGATTTTTAACTCCGTTGTTGCCTAATAATACTTGCCAGACATGTGTGAGTACATTTTGTTATATAATTATTGGATTTATCATTTTTCATATTATAGGTGATGAAATTATTTCTTATATATGTAGGGCTTTAATGTTTTTATGGTGAATGTAATAAGCTATCTACATTAGCTCCTAAAACGACGTTGTTTTAAGTTGAAAATTTATAATTAAAAAAACTATTATAACCCTGAAATAAATTATAATTACAAAAATATATTGATTTTCTCCTCAAAATGAGACCATTTTGGGCTTAATATAGATAAGTTATCTATATTAATTGTAGAAATAACGCACCCATATATATATAAAAGTGTGTAAGACCTATATTCTTTTCTCTCCATTTTTTCTTCACATGGTCCACATGTCTTCACATACTTTTATGTGTATGTAAATGATAAAATATCTCGTACAATATGGGAAACACTATAACCCTAATTTATAAATATGACATTTGAAAAATATATTTCTTATTTTATATGAGATAATTTGTCTTATCCAAAATATATAAAAGTGAGTAGAGTTTACTAAAAGAAAGAGAGAAAAAAAATTTAATTTCATCAATTTTTTTATCTGTGCATTAGATAATTTTACCTCATGAAATATAATAAAGATAGGTTTTATCATCTATCATTTAACATGATCACAAAAATTTTCTTACACACACAACATTTTATGGGGCCCGCAGCAAAAAAAAAAACTCCGGCGCGCAAAACGAATCTCTATAACATAACACAATCATTTTTTCTACAACATAACTCTTATAAAACCCATAAAGATATGTTACATGATATTTATGGCAGAAACATTTTATCCTTTTTACTGCCACGCAGGGTAACAAGAACGATCGAACAATTTTGACGCTCGCATCATTTAACTTGTATTTCTTTTTGGTACAATAATTAATAATTAATAAGTATTTGGACTATAGGAGAACATGATCACTAATATTAGGAATTTACCAATATAGATTTATCAGTGGACCTGCTCTATTGTTTTTTAGTGAAAATGGTATATAATAAGGGAAATACATATGTGGTAGGAAAATGCTTAGATCATCTTATAGACATAATTTCATCACTTTTAAAATAAAAAAAGAATAAAAGAAAATAGTGAGATCCATAGTGATTATGTCTATAACATGATTAAGTATTTTTCTACAACATAAGACATGTATTTCTCATAAAAAAAAGAGAAAAATACTTTTTATGCTGAAGCAGAAGTATTTTCTCTCGAATCAGACTCAAATCGCTAATACATATCCCAAACAGAAGTTGCAAACCCTATAAAAAATTTAGAAGTGGATATTCGCAAAGCATCGAAAAACAACAAAAGCAAAATGACTAAAGGTGTTTGCGACCTTTAAATAGAAAAGGATACCACATCAACCAAGATGACATGATGTGTCTCCCCACATAAAATAATTTAATTTATCTTTTGAAACATGTGAGAATGAAAATAATGGAAATATCTTTTTAACGATTTTTTCGTTTCATATATATAATATAATTTCTCTTTTGGAACATAATAGAATGAAAATAAAGAAAATCTGAAAAAATAAGTGCTCTCGAGGAAAACCCGTACCCCTTAATTTTATTTTCTTCTTTAATTATAATGGATCGAAATGACTTATTTTCTCTAACTTTCTATAGTCAACTTGTGCTGTTAGTTATCCGAACACAAATATAAGTATATTTATTGATGATGTAAAAAAGAATTATGACCCAAATCAACTAGTAAAAAATTGTTCTAATTTAATTAGTAGTTTCAATTTTTAAAAACGCAGTTATATATATCTTTGATTTATATTAAAACTGGATAAGAAAGTCTTTGTCACTCTTATAATTCTATCCGATTTTAATGGAATAGTCGAGTAATCATAATAAAAGCTAAAGAAAACACGATTTTATCTTGAGTTCAAGACACAGTGAAGAAACCCTTTTGATCCTTAAGAATTAAGATACGTGTTTACATTATTTTATTGTAAGTGATAAAAATTCTTCCAAAAAGTCTTTTCTCGAACATTTTAATTTCAAAAAAATAAACTAAACTAATATACCATACTAATTGATAAGTGAATTTTTTTTTTCTTTTGAATAAATTCAAAGGTATCCTTCGGCCGTGACCGAAGATTAATCTCCGTCGAGCGCTGTTGGACCCTTTCAGGGGCGGCTCTCCCAAATTCTTTTTTTTTTTTTCATTTCTAGGACTCGAATTCGAGATTTCTGATTAGGGACCCAATCTCCTTACCACCTATGCCAAAAGAGTTTGGTTGATAAGTGAACTTCTGATGAGAGGTTAAAAATCCCTTATTGTTACCAAAAAAAAAAAAAATCCCTTATGAATTATTGACCCAAGTTTCTAAATTTTTCTTCCACGAAATCAATCGCTCTCCTTAATTCTCTTGTTTCCATCATAGAAAACCGATAGGCTTGAAACCGTTACACCTATGAAGTGACTAAGAAAATGACTTATCATTTCGCTGGGCTTAACCCTTTACGAATTTGAGGTCCCGAACCAGAAAAGCAAGCAGTTGAGAAAGGTCCTATCCGTGTGCGACAAACAGAATCAAACCCTTATATTATCAAACCAAATGGTTATTACTTATTCCTAGTGCAATAAATGGAACCCCATTTTGCTTCCTACCTTAGCTTAGTGCCTATCATCGCCCTCCAATCATTTATTTGGCCAAACCCTCCAAAAAATTCACCAAATTTTAGAGGTTAGCCTTGTCGCAAAAATTTTAGAGGTTAATGATAACAAAGAACGAAAATGAAAGTTTATGGTGTGGGCTATGCTTTTTGTTTTTTGCAACACACAACTTGAAGCATTATGATATATACATTACATAAAGCTGTCGTACGCTATGGCTTGGCTTGGCCTTTTAACGACTAGAATTCTCTCTCATGTGCCCCCTCTATCAGCTAGCTCGTGCCTAGATTCCAAATGGACGCACTTGTCAAACAATTTTTGAGTATAATATTCTCGAACCCCAGCATGATCACGAGGGTAGGCACTATAGTATATCTCTAATTCTATGTGACTAAATCGCTAGGTGTCAACCAAAAACCAAAATCCAAATTAAATGATTCATATTCTCTTAGTCCTTGTTGTCACGTGACAGCTTACAACTTTTTTTTTAATGTTTAAGACATGAAAATAGAATTAAACCTTAATAATGGGACTCAAACTAATATTAAAAAAAAAAAATATTTCTCAAACAGTTTGAGATATATTTATCTCTGTCCACCCAAAAAGTATGTCATTTTGTTTATTTATATTAATTGATTCAATATTTAAATATATATATATATATATATATATATATATATATATATATATATGATCTATCTTTGTATGTTATGATTTAATACCCCGAGATAAAGTAGAAAGGATAAGCCTTAAAAAATAGATACATAAGTCATTAGGATTAGTCTAGTGATGAGGGATATAGACAAGTTATCATTAGAATTAGTCTAGTGATGAGGGATGTGGGCAAGTTATATTAAGTTATGTGTTTAATTTCTACTTGTATATATATATATATAAATGAATATATGATTTTGTGGGTGTGCAAGGGCTCTTAAGGGGGCGTTTTGGTAGAGAAGAAATTTTTATTTATTCGGGAATCACGATTTTCAGAAATATGATAAAAATATTTAATTTATGATAATATCTGGAAATAATTTTTTTTAAAATATTCAGTTTTATGAAAATCCTATAATAAACCTTGTACCAAATGGCCAATAAGAGAATTATATGATTCTTGAACGATTTGGGGATGATTAGTCTGGACATTGCTAAGTATCAAATTTTGAGCGATGCTATTGGTTTATATTTAGATGGCTTTGATTTTAATTAAATAATATGAGATTCTCAGGACAATTGGACAGTGTCATAGATCGCATCATGTATGAACACATTTTGCAAAATGGAGCAGGTTTTGTATGGCTGAGAAATGAGAATGCCCTCGTGGCCTGAATTTTCTAGTATGGCAGGTTCAGATCCAAGGAAGGTTAATCCTTGACAGGTTAAATCGGGGCAACTTATCTGAATCACACGAGTGTCTAAAACTCAAGTCCACACCAAGAACATATAGTAAATAAATTCAAATCTGATTGACATCAAGGCATAGCAGACCCTTTATTTGAAAATTTCATTTTCCTTTTAATGTTCTGCTACAAAATTTCGCAGTTTTACAAAACATGTGAAAGGGTTATTTTGGACATAAATTATTGAACAGGTTCTGGGCCTATTTGCTTTCCCTCTTAAAAGAAGGCAAAACTTTATTCTGATTCATGCACCGCTTTGGCTTGCTACCACCGCTAGCCTAACTCAAAATAGAAGGGGAAAAAACAAAACAATTTATTATGGACTACGTTTGAGCAACGTTAGCACTAGCAATTATTATTATTATTTTTTTGGATACAATTAGAACTAGCACTTAAGATCCCGGAGTGAATGTCAGGTATTTATTCTAAAAGGAAAAGTTTATCGGTGCCCATATAATTTGCTTCACAATTGTTATGGGCTGGACTCATCCCTACACCTCGTGAATGTCAGGTATTTATTCTAAAAGGAATCACACACACACCTTTATCGGTGCCCAAATAATTTGCTTCACAATCATCTATGTCACATCTGCCACAGGCAGAACAACAATCATCTATGTCCCTGTGATTTTTTTCTTGTCATATATGTCCCATGTGGTTTACAAAAGGGTATTTTTATCATATATGTCCCAGTAATTTTTTATTTTTTATAAAGCACAGGAGCATATGTAATAAAAAAATTATAGGGCATAGATGATTCTGAAACAAATGACAGGGACATTGGTAAACTTTTTCCTATTCTAAAATACTCTTAAAAAATAAATGAGAAATCCAATAAGTAAAAGGAAAGTGAAAGAAATTAATTTTTTTAAAATAATATAAGGAGAGGTTATACTTATTATATTTTTTTTCTTAGTACCAAACCTTAATCATTAATTTCCGTCCATCTAAAGATTATAATTTATTGAAGTTAATAATTAATTAATAAATGTGACCCAATAAATTATAACTGTTAGATTGACGACGGAAATCAACGATTAAGATTTGGTAGTAAGATTTAGTAAGTAAAAAAGGTAATAAATATAACCTGATAAGATAAAGGGGATGATTATATTGCCTACCTATTTAATCTTCCTACTTTTTTTTATCACCATTGATTATATTTAAATCAACGGTCTCAAATATAATAATATATTTATTTTTATATCTTCTTTATTTTTCACAATTAATTATACCAATTGTTTATCTCTGTTGATTTAAATATAATTAACAGTGGTAAAAAAAATAAGAAAGGTAGAAATTATGTTGCACCGACACTGACACGAGACACGACATGATACTCTGGCACATTAATTCTAAAAAATATTAAATTTCGACACCTTATGATATTATATAATATTTTTAATTTATGTAGTGTATATTATATTTGATATTCAATAATTTAACGAAAAAAATGAAACTAGACTTACAAATACATCAATTTTGCAAAGAAACATAAGATATCCCAAATATTTATATTAAACTCAATAAAATAGTAATCGTAATCCAGTGAATCTAATAGTTGAAATTTAAAATGCAACGTAACGTAAACTTTGAGTATTTTTTGAGTCTTTGCAACGGGTATTAGAGTGTCGGGAAGTGTCGGAGTGACAGTGAGTGTCAGGAAATGTCAGACACGACACGTCAGGAATTTTGAAGTGTCAGTACTTCATAAAATAAGAAGATTAAATAGATAGGTAAATAAAAATGGGAAGGATCTGTTTAGAAACTTTTTTTACAAATTATACTAAATATGACCGGTCATAAGCTCTTGATTAAAGTATGATTGATCATACTAAGTATAATTTGTGAAAAAAATAAAAAATTGTAAATATAAATCATAAAAATATTAACTTTAACATGACGTGACAGACAAAACTCTAATTACTGTTTTAAAAAGAGTATCAAATATGTCAGTATCACATGAAAACCATATTTTTTTGCCATCATTAAGAGGTTAAGATGATGCATCAATAGCCTAAGCCTGAAAAGTTAGCGGTTAAATCTGATTAGGCATATGTTTAGATCTAATTCCATTACCATTCAATACAAAATGGAGTCAGACTCAAAACTAGTTGGCCCTTGGCAGAATGTGTCGTAGCAGACATATGCACTTGCCCATAATTTTAGGATACAATTCGTCTCATCCATCTTACGAAAAAAATCCAAGAGAAAATGAAAGCTTTTTTTATAACGAGGCCACATCAAAAGATAAACAGTTGATATTAAAACAAAAAAAACAAAATTTAGAAAGAAAGGCACTCACCCACCCATCTTTGTTGCTCACTCTCAAATTTAATAACTGGTATAATTCTTCTCCCCATCACTGCACTCCACTTCAACATAAACAAGTACTTATAAACAACCATCTAAAATTCCATTTCTCTCTGCAGAAACATCGTGGCCTAGCTGTTTCTTGGATCCGGAGATTCTGGGTATTTTAATCCGTATGTAACTCTTTTTTTAATAAACGCCGTAGCCCACAAGACATGATTTGGTTCCTTCCCGTTGTTCCTCCCTAGGCTCAAACCTTTGTGTGTGTGCGTGTTCTTTCATTGGAGTTTGTAGCATAGTTGTAATGCCTGTAAATCCATGGACCCTCTTCTTCTTATGCATTTCCCTTTTACTTCCATACCATTCTTTTACAGCTCTTGCAGTAAACCAACAAGGGGAAGCTCTTCTTTCATGGAAGAGAACCCTGAAAGGATCCCTGGAGGTATTGAGTAACTGGGAACCAATTGAAGATACACCATGTAGCTGGTTTGGAGTGAGTTGCAACTCGAACAAAGAAGTAGTACAATTAGATCTGAGGTATGTGGATTTGCTTGGTAAACTTCCTACTAATTTCAACTCATTGCTTTCCTTGAGCAATCTCATCTTAACCGGAACAAACCTCACCGGTTCAATCCCAAAAGAAATAGGCAAACTTGGTGAACTCAGCTACTTGGACTTGAGTGACAATGCCTTGAGTGGCGAAATCCCAAGTGAGCTCTGCTACTTGCCCAAACTTGAGGAACTCCATCTGAATTCCAACGAGCTCGTGGGGTCGATTCCAGTTGAAATTGGGAACCTCACAAAGTTGAAGAAGCTGACCTTATATGACAATCAACTGAGTGGTCAAGTTCCTAGCACCATAGGCAACCTGAGGAACCTGCAAGTGATAAGAGCTGGAGGAAACAAGAACCTCGAAGGTCCTTTACCACAAGAAATTGGCAACTGTTCCAATTTGGTCATGTTGGGTCTGGCTGAAACAAGCATCTCAGGTTTTCTTCCACCAACTCTTGGCCTCCTCAAGAAGCTTGAAACCATAGCCATTTACACTTCCCTCCTCTCTGGCCAAATACCCCCTGAACTTGGTCACTGCACCGAGCTCCAAAACATTTATCTTTACGAGAACTCCCTCACTGGATCCATACCAACCAAATTGGGGAATCTCAGCAACCTCAGGAACCTTCTTCTGTGGCAAAACAATTTAGTTGGCACCATCCCACCAGAGATTGGAAACTGCAACCAGTTATCAGTCATTGACGTGTCAATGAATTCAATAACCGGAAGCATTCCCATAAGTTTTGGGAACTTGACTTCGCTACAAGAGCTTCAACTCAGTGTCAACCAGATTTCGGGTGAGATTCCGGAAGAACTAGGAAACTGTGAGCAACTCACTCACGTGGAGCTGGACAACAATCTAATCATGGGGACGATACCTTCCGAATTTGGAAACCTTGGGAATCTAACGTTGTTGTTCCTGTGGCACAACAAGTTACAAGGTACCATACCCTCGTCCCTTTCCAATTGTCAAAACCTAGAGGCTCTTGATCTCTCGCAGAATGGATTGACGGGTCCCATACCAAAGGGGATATTCCAGCTCAAGAATCTCAACAAGCTTTTGCTCCTCTCTAACAATCTCTCTGGGAAAATCCCCTCTGAGATTGGGAATTGTTCCTCTCTTATTCGCTTCAGAGCAAACAACAACAACATCACCGGCAACATCCCCTCCCAGATTGGGAATCTCAAAAATTTGAATTTCTTGGACCTTGGAAGCAATCGGATTTCAGGAGTTATCCCGGAGGAGATCTCCGGCAGCCGGAATCTCACTTTTTTGGACTTACATTCAAACTTCATTGCCGGAAACCTGCTGGAAAGTCTGAGCATGCTCGTCTCGCTTCAATTTCTCGATGTCTCCGATAACATGATCGAAGGCGCACTGAGCCCTACCCTCGGATCTCTTGCTGCTCTAACCAAACTGGTTCTCGGGAAGAATCGGATCTCAGGCTCAATTCCGAGTCAACTCGGATCTTGTGTCAAGCTGCAGCTGCTAGACCTCAGCTGCAACCAATTCTCCGGCGAAATTCCCGGTAGCATCGGCAACATTCCGGCTCTAGAGATAGCTATGAATCTTAGCTGGAATAAACTCTCCGGCGAGATCCCTCAGGATTTTTCGGGTTTGGAGAAGCTCGGAGTCTTGGACATATCCCACAACTTTCTCGCCGGAAACCTGCAGTACCTCGCCGGATTGCAAAATCTCGTGGTTCTCAATATCTCGTACAACAAATTCTCCGGGCGCGTTCCGGACACGCCTTTCTTCGCGAAGCTTCCCCTGAGCGTGCTCGCCGGGAACCCGTCGCTGTGCTTGACCGGCAACCAGTGCGCCGGCGACGGCTACGGGAAATCCGGGCGGCGTGCGAGGCAGGCGCGCGCGGCAATGGTGGTCCTGCTGTGCACCGCGTGCGTGCTCCTCATGGCGGCGCTGTACGTCGTCGTGGCGGCAAAACGACGAAGGGACAAAGAAAACGACGTTGACCTCGATGGAAAGGATAGCGACGTAGACATGACCCCACCTTGGGAGGTGACGCTGTACCAGAAGCTCGACTTGTCAATCTCTGACGTAGCAAAATGCCTCTTTGCTGGCAACGTCATTGGACACGGGCGATCCGGCGTCGTTTACAAGGTGAACTTGCCGGCGACGGGATTATCCATCGCGGTGAAAAAGTTCAGGTCGTCGGAGAAATTTTCCGCGGCGGCGTTTTCGTCGGAGATTGCTACTCTGGCGCGAATTCGGCACCGGAATATCGTGCGGTTATTGGGTTGGGGTGCGAATCGGAGAACGAAGTTACTGTTCTATGATTATTTACCGAACGGTAATTTGGATACGCTGTTACACGAGGGGTGCACAGGATTAATCGAGTGGGAGACGCGGCTCAAGATAGCACTGGGCGTGGCTGAGGGCGTGGCTTACTTGCACCACGATTGCGTGCCTGCTATCTTGCACCGGGACGTCAAGGCGCAGAACATTCTGTTAGGAGACAGATATGAACCCTGTTTGGCTGATTTTGGATTCGCTCGCTTCGTCGAAGAAGATCACTCTTCGTTTTCCGTTAATCCACAGTTCGCCGGTTCTTACGGCTACATTGCTCCCGGTAAGTCAATTTTCTATTTTTTTTTTAATAAATAAATAAAAACCTAGACAGATGAATAAATGATTCACGTAAACAAATATTATTACCATTTCTAAACTTAGATTGTTTCTGCGATTGATGAACTAGTATGTCATTTTTATTAATTGGCCTATGTAACAAGTTTGGAGCTTAGTATAATCATGAAATTAGTCCATCTAATAATTCATTTGTGTTGTAATTACTAAATCCTGGCCAAATTACAAGAGAGAGTAAAAAATCTTGTTTGGACCAAGGTAAGACTCTGGATAAAGAAAATTGAATAGTTTTTTTTATTAATTATTAAGGATTTGTACTTATTATGTTACACGAAATTATTGCTATCATGTTATAGAGAGATCGATGACAGTGTTTCAATTGTTTTGTTTTTTGAATTTTTTTAAAAGCAATGGGACCCACTGATATTGTCTCTGCACGAAAATAAAATTGATTTATGTTGTATAACATTTTGAAATCCCTAATTATTATTGGGTCAGGATCATTTTATTATAAGTTACACTCTCAATTTTGTCCATTGATCCCACTTATATCCTAATTTTTTAGTAATGTGAATCATTAGATACAAGTGGATCATTGATCAAGATTGAGTGTAAGACTTCTAACTCTTACATCAGTGTGAGAATATCCTGCCCCATTGTTATTATTATTATTATTATAGAGAAATTTGATCTGTAGGCAATTCATGAATCTATGATCTATAAAGGAATGAAATTATAGCTAGAGTTAGGCTGGTTGATTGGAAGTTTTTCCGTATGAATATTATTGATGGACCATATAGAGTGAGTGGGAGTTGGGGACCGTACGGTCATCTTTTTAATGCCATTTGGTTTGTTGCTTTTTGGTTTTTGGATTCATTGTGTACATTTCACGTACTTGACGACACAAATTACCTGCATGCATGATAATTACACATAATCTTTCACTTTGGACAAGCATAAAGACAGGATATATAGTCCCCGCACAAAAGCCAAATCATCATGAATCACACATATACGCCAATCCTAATCTGATTATATAATCCTTGTATAGCTACTTTACAGACAATAAATGTCACTTACCTCTCTGTCTTCGTAATATATGCATGTGAGTATAATCTTTGTTTGGTTTGGAATTTTGCAGAGTATGCTTGCATGCTTAAAATCACAGAGAAGAGTGATGTATACAGCTTTGGGGTGGTCCTACTAGAGATAATAACGGGGAAAAGGCCAGTGGATCCATCATTCCCAGATGGACAACATGTTATTCAATGGGTCAGAGATCACTTAAAGAGCAAGAAGGATCCAATTGAGATTCTGGATGCTAAGCTTCAAAGCCATCCAGACACACAAATACAAGAGATGCTACAAGCACTTGGTATATCTCTCTTGTGCACAAGTAATCGTGCAGAGGATCGACCGACAATGAAAGATGTCGCTGCATTATTAAGAGAAATTCGACACGATCCTCCACCAGGGTCTGAGCCCCACAAGCTCAAAAGAACCGAAACTTCGTCCTATTCATCTTCCTCAGTTACCCCTGCTCAGTTGTTGCTCCTCCAATCCAATTCCCATTCTTCATCACTTGCTTATTCGTCTTCCTCAACAGCAGGCTACCACCCCACTAAGGAATCAATCATGAATTGAAGATTGAGGCCTTTCTGTATTCCAGAAAAAAGGGCCGACCCAGTTCAAATACTCACTTCGTGCGTGTCTGGGGAAGGGAATATTCTATGCAGTCTTTCCCCTGCTTAGAGTATATTTCCCAGTTCAAAAAGGGCCGATTCCAGAAAAAAATATATTAATTACTATATTTGAGGACTTAGATCATGTTAGATATTTTGATTGATTAGTTTACCAATAATTAATTAACGTTAGTGCAATATTGGAATTGTAAAGGTACTATGGGTATTCTGATTGATAACAAGACAAAGCAAAATGAGCTGAGTGTACAGAGCAGTTTAATTAATTGACATGATTCTATTTCTTTTCCTCACATATATTGTGGCTTCTTCATGCATCTTAACTCCCCGTTAAACCCGATTAGCGAGTGTGGGGCGGAGGAAATCCTTGTACGCAGCCTTACCCTTGTATAATTGCAAAGAGACTGTTTCCTGGATTTGAACCATGACCTTTCAGTCATGAAGGAACAGTTTTACCATTGTTCCAATTCGTTCCCTTTTGCATCTTAACTACACTTACCAAAATAAAATATATAAGTGAGGGGCAGAGGGTTTTTTTCTTTTATGCATATATGGTATAAAAACAAAGGTGGAGCTTTCCATAAGAATTTGCTGCCATCGATTCTTCAAAAGAGGGCAATAGTGTGTACTGTCTCATTCTTAAAGCTGAAGAGTAGAATTGGGAGATGTCAGGTTGAGCTGGAAGGTGGACTATCATTAGGTTCTTTTTAAATCTACTTTCTCTTCCTTTATGGTTGTTGCTGATTTCAGGGAAAAAGTGGGTTGGCTTGTCTTCGTTCAACTAACTATCTAGGCCCGCATCATGTGAAGTATGAGCATTCTGCATTCAACTCTAGAACACTTATGGACAAGCAATGAGCAATCTCAAGTGCACTTTCAGCATATAAGCTGTACATTACAGCATATAGCGACTAGTTTTGCTTTAAATAGTTAACAACACAACGTGATCAGGTCACAACGAGACCAAATGCAAAGTGATTGTGCTCTATTTCTTTCTTTCTTTTAGCTTTCAAAAAGGTTTTTCCAATTTTGCATCTCTCAGACTGAGTATTATTCTATATGATGACGCGGGTGCAATATGTTCAAGAATATATATAAAAAAATTCCCTTGATCCAAGGGTGGCAATTTGATGGCGCTCACCTAACGCACATGTAGATTAATGCGTAGTACATACTCCGGCGGTTTGGCCCCCCTCTTTGCTTTACTAAGAAAGAGGACACATTCTATGAGCTTCCATCAAAGAAAGAAAATAAAAATGAAACATTAGCATAGTCATATAGTTTCGATTTTAGAGACATGTCATGTTTATAACTTCTTTTTACCTCTTACAACCATTTAATGACGAATGAAAAATGTAACCTGCATGCCGTTATTTTACAAAATTGCCCTCTCTATAAAGGTTTTTGACCATGGACTAGACACAGATATATGTACTCTTTTTGTTTGCTTGAGTATACTGAGATTTAGATGCTTACTATAAGTATGAAAGTGTATGGCCGCTAACGAGGGTCAATTTGCACATGCTATGTATGGTCTATAAAGGATAAATCCATTATGAGGGGAAAACATTTCGAAAATCTGAGCAAAATAAGTTATAGGGTCGGGGTCATGTGTCTTAGGGTGATAATCCTTATCTTGTCCTAGTCTGATTCATTAAAAAAATGAAGGAAATAAATTTTCTATTAAACTATCATCAGAGTTGTGTGGGGAGGTGATTGATTATCAGTAGGACCAAGCAAACTCATTATTTAATTTTAAACCTTACATCCTATATATGTCTGACACTAATCATAATTCAGAGTGTGGGCAAAGCTTGATCTCCACTTCATCCAAGGATAAATTTTAACAGTTCAACATCCCTTTTAAATTTAATAAATACTTCAATTTAATACTATCTCATCGATCTCCGAATCAAACTAAAACAGACACAATAGTTTCAGGGAAACATCTAACGTTCTAAGCTGACAGAACAATTTATAGTCCATAACCTATAATTTATGGGCTCTGGTGGATAGGAAAGGATAAAAGTAGGATATGATATGGAACTGATAAGGGTAGAATATAGAGGTGGCAATTTGGGTTGACCCGCCCCGTCCCGCCACCAACCCGCCAAAAACGGGATGGGGCGGGTTGACCCGCCAAAAAATATGGGATGGAAAAATGAACCCACCCCGTTTTATGGTGGGTTAGCGGGTTGGCAGGTCAACCCACCAACCCGCCAATTAAAAAAAATTAATTAAAATTCAAAAAATAAATTATATTTTATGAATTTTTCTAATATTATTTTATTTTATTTCACACTTCTCTATATTTTTTTAGTCTCAATCTTAAATGTATACTAATATTTGTCAAACATTATTTAGGAACTTATATATAGATAACATTTGTCATGAATAAAATTATTATTCTTTAATTTTTCTAAGAAGTACTAAGATAAAAAAAATTAGATATCACAAAAAATTAAGGAATAATGAAATACTACCTAATTGTAAAAAAAATAAAAAAAAAATAAAAAATTATAACCCGGCGGGTCAACCCGCCCCGCGGCGGGTTGAACCCATTTCGACCCACTTCTAGGCGGGGCGGGTTGAGGTGGGTTGGTGGGTTAAAAATCTCAACCCAACCCGCCCCATTTTGGCAGGTTGGCGGGTTGACCCGCCGGGCTCAACCCATATTGCCACCTCTAGTAGGATATGATATGGAGCTGATAAACACATATCATATCATGTGTTTGATAAGCACCTAATTAGCAATATGATAAGATTATATAGAAAGAGAAAAGAAAAAGAAAAAACAAAATATAATGCAATAAATAAAAATATATTGGATAGTGTGGGAATATATTGGATAGCGTGAGGATATATTGGGTATCTAATATTGATATCCTATCCTATTGAATCATAACTCAGCCCCCCATAGGATAAGAAATCATGTATTGGATAGGATAAAATGAGACAATATAATAAGTTAATCATATTCTATTGACTCACCAAACAATATATAAAAGTAGGATATGATAAGTTATCCTATCCTATCTTCTTTATCAGGTGCTCCAAACAGGCCCTAAAGGTTTAGTATTGTGTAAATTAAAGGTAGGCATATTCTACACTCATCCTTCTCTTTTCATCTCTTCTCTATTGATTAATACAACATCTCTCTTTTCTATGTTAAGTAATCTTTTAAAAGTTAATGATTTATAATGTGTAAATTAAAGTGTTGGGTATCGTTCATAATTCACATGTTGATGATGGTCCTAGTTGTCGGGGTCAACAGACAAACAACTGAGTCCTGCTCCCAGGTGAGCGGGCAGAGGTCCGGGGGACGCAGGCCTGTAGAGGCTAAGTACTATCGTGGGCCTCTGATTTATTATAATTTTCTTAGTAGTTTGGGCTTGGGCCCATGAATAACTGTTGTTAGAGTTTTCTAATCCGATTTATATTTGATTTGTAATCCGAGTGACTTGTAACAAGTGACGGTAATGTGAATATAATACTGACAAGCTGCACGTAGCCTAAATTGGGTGAATCATGTAAATCGCTGTATCTATTCTCTCTCCTTTTCTTTTATGTTTTCGATTTATGTGATTTTCAATTTCCAACATAGGCATATTGTACACCTCATCCTTCTCTTTTCATCTCCTCTCTATTGATTAATACAACATCTCTTTTTTCTATGTTAAGTAATCTTTTAAAAGTTAATAATCTATTTTGTCTACTTTCAAAGATATCATTATTCATATCATGAATTTGAATGATGCATGCATTCAGGAAGTAGGGTGGTATATGTGTTAGATCAGAAAAATGGTCTATCATTTTCAGTCACTTTTTTGTGCTTGATCATGGCTTCTGTGCAATTGAAATTTATTGATACTTTTCCTTTGCTGGAATTCTAATCATAAATAGACCTTTCAGGTGCTTTTGCTATTTGTTGCTAGTGCAAGCTCCTCACATAATTAAGATGTGACTTCTTTATATAAACACACACCATTAATGAAAGCAAATGGATGCTAATAAATTCTAGGACTATTGGTCCTTTCAAGTTTGAGATCGTCATCACATCAGGGATGTTATTTATTATATTCTTGTTAGTTCAGATTGTATTTTGCTTACTTATTGGTTATTTCTTGTTTTCTCAATCTGGCGGGAGTGTTCAGAATATGTAGCAATTAGGAAAAAATAAAATAAAAAGATTGTATAAGAACACAATTATATTAGAGTTTTGGTCATAAGGTTACTTGAATAAGAGAAGATAAAGCATCATCGCTGTTGATTCTCCCCGTGTGAGATGAGGAGAGAAACTTCCTATTCGATGATGGTTTGCTCTGTGTAATCTAAATGGAACAACTATACACCAAGGTGGAAAGGAATAAGTGCCTATCCTTGTTTATAAACAAGGCCTAACATCGAAGCCCACTTGAGAGAAGTGCTCAACAATAACAGACCCAATAACATTAGCTGTCACTATTTGGGCTAAACCAAAATATTTCATAAATGGCTTTCATGCAATGACAGTGAAATTTACTTTTAAGTGACTTGGATTCTTCCATGGTTTTATTAATGGGGTATTTGGTAGAGAAAAAAAAATTTACTCAAAAAAAATAATTTTCAGAAATATGGTGAGAATTTTTTTTCCTGATAAGTTACTAAAAGATGTTTCGTAGAAATCTTTTTTTTTTCAAAAATGTTAAATTAATTTTTATGATGCTATACCAAAATTATAAAATTATCCAGCCTTAGGGATGCCGAAAAGCAAATGAGGGGAATTTATTTTACTGATAAGCGTGTTTTCGTCTTACACAAGTGTGATGACTTTCCCACCTCTTACAGAAATTTTTTTTCCATCCTATTGATCATGATCTTTAATAACAATTTTATGTGAAATTAATTTATTGCTTTTTTAATAAAAAATTATGAAAAAATATTCGTTTTGAAATTAATTATGAAAATATAGCAGTCAAACACGTCCTACGGGGGCGTGACTGGTTGGAGAGAGACACGCCCCATTGGGAGCGTGTTTCACCAGGTGCTGCCACGTGGCACAAAAGTTAACAGTTTGACTGTGAAACTTTGGAAGTCCATAACTTTTGACTCTGGGGTCCGAATTAGGTAATGTTTTTTTATTCCACATAACTTTTCGAGATCTACGTAATGACACCTCATTTGACATATTTTATCTCTCACAAAAAAATTGAATTTACAATAATGATACCATAAGAACGTTTAAATTCAAATTAATAAACAGAAAATCACTGTTATAATTAGAAACATTCATAATAAAGATCTTTATTAAAAAGTTAAGTGAGTGCTTTTCGTTTTATTTTGATTTTTAAGTTTTTGTTCGTGATTATAAAGTTATGTCATTTTTAATAAAACTATGTCGTTTTGATGTATTTTTACCAAAATCATAAGGATCTTTACTATTAATGTTTCTAATCATAATAGTGGTTTTCTGTTTATTAATTTGGGTTTAAACGTTCTTATGGTATAATTGTTGTAAACACTTTTTTTTGTGAGAGGCAAAATATGTCAAATGAGATGTCATTACGTATATATGGAAAAGTTACGTGAAATCAAAAAAAAATATTACCTAATTCGGACACCCGAGTCAAAAGTTATATACTTCCAAAATTTTACGATCAAACTGTTGACTTTTGTGCCACGTGGCAGCACCTGATGAAACACGCCCAAATGGGGGCGTGTCTCTCTCCTCGGTCACGTCCAAATTGGACGTGTCTCTCTCCCCGGTCATGCCCAAATATGAGCGTGTCTCTCACCAACCTGGTCACGCCCCATGTGGGCGTGTCTCACGCTTAGGTCACGCCCCACATGGACCGCTATATTTTCATAATTAATTTCAAAACGATTATTTTTTCGTAATTTTTTATTAAAAAACAATAAATTAACTTTTTTTGCAAAGTAAATGACAAGAATTTTTTTTTTCCTAATCTTATTTTTACTCCTCCTTTTACCAAACATAGGCAAATGACTTTCATGAAGAAAAAAAATTCTCCTCTTACCAAACACCCCTTAGTTCATCTTTAAATTGAATGTATTACTTTTTTATTGATAAATTAATGAAGAGGAAGGATATTCTTACTACCAAAATCTTCTACTACCAACTTACTACCTATCTAATCTCCATTGAATCAAAGAGAGAGAATGTTAAAAAAAATTTGAAAAAAGAAAAAATATTGATCCAATGGTGATTAGATAGGTAGTGAGTTGGTAGTGGCTCTGTTTGATTATTGTTTTTAAAAATAGTTTTTTAGTTTTCAGAATAAAAAAATAAAAAAATTCGTTTGGTATAACTTATTTTGTAAAAATTATTTTGAAAATTATAACTATTTTTTTGATTTTAGAATCAAATTTAGAGAATGAATTGTTTTTATTTTCTGGTTTGATTTTTAACTTTCAAAAAGAAAAAAAACATAGAAAAAACTATTTTCATGACTATTTTACAAAATAATTTTAAGAACAAAAAAAATCAAAACAAAATCCAACAGTCCCTAAGTATCCCTGTATCCCTAATTTTTATATATCTTATTGCTAGCCCTTCTTATTTCTTTTCTTACTTAACCTACAACATTGTCTGACCAAAATTTATCAGCAGCAGATGATATACCGCATTGTTCGGTGCAAAATTAAAGTGGGAGGGGTTTGATTGAGAGACTAAGGAAAAACAGGTATCGTAAGTAATCATAATGGTTAATGGGGACTATCTTGACTACTACTCCTTCATGACAACATGTTTTTCTAACTGGGGCCTCTTTGACGTTTACCTTTCGCTGGAGACTCTGGTTGGTAGTTGGGGAATACCCATCTTGTGGGGAAAATCTAATATACTCGGCTCCCCCATTGAATATTCATTCTATCTGTAGTTTTAAATGAAATTATAAATTTTATATATTATAGAAATACATCAAGCTCTTTTTTTCTTCTCTTTTTTCAAAAAACATATCTAATGTGTCATATTCCCATTGATAGAATGCATTTGGGACGGAAGTACTTTTCCACCTTGTGCGTTTCGTTTTAGATTGTATTGTCATCTATGTTCACGAAGCTATACTTAAAAATTATATTTTATCAAATAGCCCAGTTGAATCGGTGGGAATGATATCATTAGTGGATCCAGCAAAAAAAAAAATTATTTCTGCACATTTAATAGGCGGGTGCCCCCGAATTTTTTGTGTGGAGAAAGTTTAAATTAATGCTTGAACCCGCTCATAATCTAGTTGCTTCCATAATAAAGAATGAAGAAATCATGGGAATGAGTACGTGACAGGGGAGGAAGAATAAGTTTTCTCTCTAATTAATTTGCGTTGCTACGTTTGTTTCAATCATCTTCATACGTTGCTACGTTGCTAACTGATATAATAATAAATATCATTTTTGGTCCCTAATAAAAAATTCGGTCCCCACTTTAATTCATTATAAAAAAAAAGTCACCTGGTCCCTATGAAATTTAAGGTGGACCCATTTTAGTCTTTTTGAGGACTAACGTAGGTCTTTTTTGAATTTGTGAGGGATCACAATTTTAACTAAATTGATCTACTTTGAATTTTTTAGGGACCTCCTTTGAATTTTTTAGGGACCTCCTCGAGACTAATTTTTGGTAAGAGACTAAAGTGGGAACCATATTTTTTATTAGGAACTTAAAATGGTATGTACTCCTAATATAAATATTGAACCAATAGATAAATAAGCACCTACATACTAAAAAAAATTGAAACCCAAAACTTATGTCCGCACTTGTGGACATAAGCGTGCACCTGCGTCCGCAAGTGAATGAGATGATATGTTTGATCATTGTGAGTATTATTTTTGAGAGAAATTTAAAACCTTAATCCTATATTCCTCCTAAACACAATTGTTTCTTGTGAAAAATACATATGATTTAAAAAAAAAAAAAAGTATATTTTTGCTTTAGATGACAGAAGCACGTGTATCTTTTAAAGGATACACGATTACGCACTTCTTATCAACCATCCACTCTCTTTTGTAAAAATGGGAAACAGAAAGAATGGAAGTGACTAGAGTGAGGCAATAACATGCCCATTTTTACTCATAGTTACCCAAAACGCGGTATGCACGTTTTGAGTGATAATACTTTATAATTCAGAGACATAACTAGATGTCAGTGAACACTACTAACTACATTTGAAAACCCAAAATTTTGAATGTAATGTACTACTTACTTGTTGGTTTTTTGTTGGAATACACATATATATATACTCTTCCCTTCTAAGAAATAAGAAAGTAGCTTAGGTTCAGCTTGTTACTGCTGCATCTTTTTACATTACATTACATTACATACCACGAAAAACTGCTCTTTTTTTGCTTCATATGCGGAATCATCTTTTCATAAGCCTTTTCCAGTTTAAGCCAGCATATTCACAATTCCTAATTAAAAGTATCATTCCATCACCTTGTATTGGCTTCTATTATATGTTTCTGGACTCTTGTTTAGACCATCAGGGCCCTTTATTCTTTAATCGAAAGTGGTGGGGATCGCTTTTTGTCACGCATGGATGAAAGTGTCATTTCTTGGTTTACTATTTTACCCTTCTATATCTTCTCTTTTAAAAAGATCAATATCTTGTGTCACTTCACAACACTACCAACATCCTTTAGGACACTAGGTTGCTACTAAAACTGGCACCTATTTTCTCAAGAACCATGTGCTCTCTTCTTCTTCTTCTTTTTTTCTTTTTTGTCTGGTTTCGGATGATCTGAGATTAATAAAATGATCAATTTATGACACTGACTTTTAGTTTTCGAGGACTTTTGGCTTGTAAACGGTGTTGTTTATTTTTTTATGTTTTGTTTTAAGAAACTGGATACTGTTACATAGATTATCCCTGAGTCAAAATTCGAAGCAAGAAATTCTTTTAATTATAAATTGCATTTCCCAATATAGCAGTATTTAAGCATTTCTCTTTATTGGTGGGGAAGAAGACTGTTTACCATAAATGGTCTTGGGTTCAATGTATTAAAATCATTATTCTTTTTTTATTCACTACATACATACATTAAAATATTCTCTCCATTTTTTCAATGAAAGATCATAATTTGGTTAATAATAGTATATAGCAGATAAGATAACAAAGAAGATTCAATGCATAAGTCTTCGAGATATGCTTCTAGCTTGCTTCTTTTGTCGTTTTCATATGCAAATCCACATAATTTATATTGGATTTTGTTTAGGGAGCATGTAAAAATATGGTTCCATCCAAGGCAAGGCAAGATGCAATCCAGGTTTATTGGTCAAAGCTAACTTCATCACCCTCAACGTTCAAGTTTATTTGAATTTTCAATGGGGAAAGAAATAGGAAGAAAAACGGCTGGCTCAGTTGTTAGCATGAGGACTGAGTGGTGGGAGAGGATCTCGGTTCGAATCCCATCAACATCATCTGGGGAGGGGCATAAGTACCGTAATCCTTGGACTCGCACCCGAACTCTGCATTAGTCTCATA
This sequence comes from Gastrolobium villosum, assembly GCA_032173675.1. Lineage (NCBI taxonomy): Eukaryota > Viridiplantae > Streptophyta > Magnoliopsida > Fabales > Fabaceae > Gastrolobium > Gastrolobium villosum. Next base: position 29,345 of record JAVKPL010015387.1, on the reverse strand, counting down.
GGCGGTTCAAAGAGTCGAACCCGTGGGGGATACAGGGGTTCTGATTCGTCTAGAAGAGATAATTAGGATCAATTTCTAAAAAAAGAAGAAAAACAGCACCGTTCCATTCAATCTTATAAATTGACAACATATTCTTCATAGATTTACATCATCCCTAATAACAAAACAAACTATCTCTAACCTGTTAGGGAAAAATAAAATTTATGGCAAAATCAACAAATATAGCCAAACCATGTGAAGCTTGTAATGAGAGCAAAATCCCCAAAAGAAAAAAAAGAAAGTGGGAGAAAGAAAAAAATAAATAATATATGTATATTTATAACATGGAAGCCTTATATATTAGAAGCCAATTACTTCATGGACATCTCACATTCCTTCCAGGACCTCCATAATAAAAGTAAGTTCCCCAAACATTGTTTCTCCCTTCCATTATGTCATAGCAATTGGAATGATCAGCCAACTGGTGAATATTTGATAGAGGAAGCAAGTTGTTGTCCCAATCAACAACTTGTAAGTTCCTAAAATATGCTGCTTTTCTAAAACCTTCTTCTGCAAAATGGCCACTTCCCATTTGAGTCCCAGTGTGGTAGCCCCTTGAACGAGAATTCACTATTTCTCCACCAAATTGTACCATGCTTGCATGGCTTCTCAAGTGACTAAACAAGAATGCTGGCCAGTAACCAACTAGTAGCCCCGAACCAAACTCCAGCCACCAATGTCCATGTTTTGGGTCCTACATAGATGGAATTTCACCATAGTTTGACTAAGGATTATTGAAAACAAAAGGAAATGCATGTTATAGCTTAGCTTGAGTTCAAGTGTCAACATTCACTAATGTGTTGGCATAATTGCATCACATAAAAAGTTTTCTCTTCTTGGGTTAATTAATGTTTGGGTTTAGTGTTTGTCCTTGTAAAGTATGTAAGTTGTGTCCTTTTAGTGACTTACACAAAGTCTAACCAGTCATAATTTATGAAAATCTAAAAAGTTACTCTCTTTTTTCACTTTACATGTCAGCGATGTGACTGAGAAGAGAGAAAAAAAAGTAACATTTCACATTTACACAAAGTATGATCGGTCATATTTTGTGTAAATCACCTAAAAAACACAAGCTTGTGTCCTTTAAAATGATACTTCTTTTTCCCACCATGTTTTATTATAAACTGCTTGTACCATTATTGATAATATCATTGGAAGAAAGTATAAATGAGAAAAAGAAGCAACAAGGCTAGTTTTCCTTTTAATGTTTTAGGCTCGAGAAGTCAGGTACAGCAAAACCAAAAAAAAAAAAAAAGCAAAGCATGAGCCGCGAAGTATTGCTTTAACAAAGGAAAGGGAAAGGCTCAGATAGAGTCGACCCCATGAGGGACACTCGTACTAAGAAAGCAAGGGAATCTTCCATTTGAATAACAATAACATACAGAAAAATTCAAAAGAAAGTGAGGAAAAAAAGTAAACAAATTATTGCTTCACTTAGACACAATTTTTTTTAATTCTTAATTGGGTTATGCCTGTTTAACTTTTTTTGTCAAAGGGAAGCAAATTGTGAAATGTAACAAATAAGGTATGAAAAGCAAGAAAGCTCAAATTAACAACATTAACAAACAACTTTCCAAACCATTAAGCCTTTTGTGTTAAGAAAAGGACCCTATTTACTCCTCAATTGGTGGTTTTTATTTTATTTTATTTTTGTTTGACTTAATTGGATGGGAAAAAAATACTCACCTTCCAAACCATTAAGCCAATATCAAATTGTCTCCCATTGTAGATGGATCTTGGGGTGATTGCGGCCCCTATTGCTATCCTGTTGTTAGTCTGAATAAATCCTGAACATAACAAGTTGTAGCATCCAGTTGCTTGATATGCATCTGTCTGTCAAATAGCACATATTTGTAAGATATGAAAGAAACAAAGGGAATGGAGGGAAAGGAAGAAAAAAGAGGCATGCAATACTTACTGTCCAATAAGTGAAGAACCTAGGATAGTTGTCACCATATAACTCAGGGCTTACCTGAAGGAAAATATGCTTATTAGCCAGAAACTCGATGGACTAAAAACCAAAGCAAACGAGAAAGAGAATTGCATTCCTAACACATTCTTTAACATCTATATAATATTCACCAAAAAATGGATGAATATGGATATGAGCAATGGAAAACGTAAGAGCTCTTTGGACTTGAAACGTGTATATTACACAAATCCATTTTTTGATTTTATCTTGTACTCTCTTAATTCCATTAGAAAGAGGAGGCTGTGAGAATCAAACTCGTAACCCTATAATCACGGATTATGTAAAGCAATCATCTCACTCAGAAGTTTAAGGTTATAAGTCATGAGCCTTCAATAATTTTATGTTAATGTATTTATAACAAGGGATAGGATCCGTTTAATTCTTTTTTTTTTTGCAAATTACACTAAGTACTGCATGATTAGAGTATGACCGGTAGTGTAGTTTGTAAGAATTTGTAAACAAAAAAGTTTGTAAATATAACCGCCCCTTATAATAAATGGCAAACTAGGATAATTTTAATAGAAGTGTGGACATGCCTGCCATCCAGCTTCAATGGTATTCAGATCATTACCAAACGATCCAGCAATAACCCATATCTGTGATAAGCTGAATTCGTATTGATCGGTTACGCTGGGTGTCCACACGTTTATGCTTGCTTTTGCTCCGTAGTATTGATCTCCATTTACAAAAAGAACTGCATGCTGCAATAATAGGATGTATTTCAAAATTATCAGAAAACATATATGCACGCATAAGAATGATTTTGCCCATAGTGTGCTTGAACCCTTTTTAAAAAAAAAAAAATCAAAGTAAAATTGTGGTCCTGCTAGAAAATATTGTGTGTGTGGCATCCAATAAGGGATACAAGAAGGGGCTCCTCGTGTAAGTAATGATTTTGATGTTACTTTTCGGAGCAAGTAGGAGGCTAACTTTTATTAAGTGGTGTCTCTTCAATGTCTTTTGTTTTGCAACTTGTTATGAACTTTGAATGCTACAAAAATTAAACTTTTTCTTTGCAGTTAAATGTCTTTCGTTTTGCCACTCATGTTGAATTTTGATGGATAAGGAAAAGCAGGGTTGTTCATTTCTTTCTGGCAAGGAAAAAGGATAAAACTGAAAACAGAATGCTGAAAAATAAGAGCAGAGATTTTCCTTTCAAATGAATGCCCTGAGAGAATTGGAAACAATTGCAGGATAAAGAATGCATTGGGAAGAAAAAGTTAAAAAAAAAAAATTTAACATTCAATTAACAAATCAAAGGGGCGAACCGGACTACTGGTAAAACTTATCCTTCTTGACTGAAGGGTCATGGTTCGAATCCAGTAAGAATTTTCTCCACCACACACTCACTAGTCGGGTTTAACGGGGAGTGGTTTATTCAATTAACAAATCACATTTGTAAGCACCAACCTCATGACCAGTAGCTGATGAGTCTCTCCGTACACCTCTTGGTTTTCTACCAAATCTTGCGATAGAGCTTGCTCTTAGAAAATCTCGTTCTGTTGTTCTTCTGATTGGAACAGTTCCTTCTGGGCATGCTTCTCCAGCATCACTCCAAAGCTGAAAGCTCTCAGTTACCATTTCTCCATTGGTGTATCCCTTAGGCCTTTCAGGTGGATCCTGTAAACCTTAAGCTTCTTATTCTCTCCATCTCTCAAATAAAATTATATCCCAATAATAAAACCTCTATTTGTTCAGACTAAAGGATAGCTAGGCACATTGAAATCCCATAATGCCTCAACAATTATGTGGAATATGGATATTTGAAATTCAAAGCAAAGTCATTTTCTTTGCATATATAATAAGTTGAATGAAATTACCAATGGTCTTTGTCCTTTAAGCTCAGGATGGTCAAAAGCTGGTTGCTGATGAGATAAAACACAATCTATCAAATCCCCATCTGGACTCTGCAACAAAAGAACAAAAACTCAGATCACTGAATCAAGAGAAAAAAAAAAAAAAAACACTGTCATTGTCACAGCTTCAAAAGAAAAGGAAAAATGCCTTAATTGTCTTCACAGCAGGCTTGTTTATCTTCTTCAATTGAGCTCTGATTCTTCTCAACTTGTGCAACGCTACACCTGGTTTAAAAGTTTGGTTTGCATTGGGGTGAGACAGTACTGGACTAATTGAAGTAACAAGAAGCAGCATGATAATAACAAAGGCATGTAGCATAGGTAGAGTATTTTGGGAAGTAGCAGCAGCAGAAGACAATTGAAGGGAATGATTATGTGAAGTTGTTTGTTCTGGGGCAACATGATTTTCTTGTATGCATTGTTGTTGTCTTCTTGTGTGATGAGGTGCGAAAAATGGCTCATTCTTATGTTGTTTTGTCCACCAGGAAACTGAATATCTATTCATGTCCTTACAAAACAGAACTACTACTACTACTACCTAGAAGAACCCTCAAGTTTGTTGGCTGCCTTCACGTTTTCAAAATTATAAAACAACTCTTCCAACTGGTCCTGACTAGACTACAGTAGAGAAACACAGAGTAAAGAGAGAGAAAGAGAGAGAGAATATAGTGGTCTTAATTTTATGCTCCCACACCATCAAAACTATACCACCAGCACATAAAATAGACACCCAGACCCTGGATTGGTGGGGTTGCATTTTCCAAGTTTTACTTTTACCTCAGCAAAGGTTCTGCTGACAGCAGAATAATTAAAAACATAAAATTTATTTAACCAAGACATGTGTGTTGTATTGTGGATTCTTCTTTTCCTAGTCATTTCCACTGTTGAAATCTAGCATTTTTGGTACACAATTTGCAAATCAAAATCAGATTAGGAACATAAACGAGAGCAATTACATTGGCATAGAGGCAAACTTAAAAATTATTTATTAAAACTATAAATGAGTTGACAAATTCTTACTTTAACTCTTTATTTAATTTAACAAATTAAATAATATTTATAATAATTTTTTGATATTTCAATACCAAAACTACGTTGTTTTGACTCTTTGTAGAGTAAATGCAGATAACTTAAACATTTTTGTGTTTATCAAAGGATTTGTTTTTTCCGACGTTACTAACTTTAAAATCTTAAAACGACGTGTTTTTACGGAAATCATAATTTTTGTAATTATAATTTATTGTAAATTAATAATTGATTAAAGTAATATAGGAAACTGTTTTCCCTATATTAAAACTATAAATGAGTTGACAAATTCTTACTTTAACTCTTTATTTAATTTAACAAATAAATGACTTTATCAGTAATAACACTAATAGAAATTTTATTCTTAATAACTTCTTATAACCTCTTCATTTTTATGTATGGAATTCAGTAAATTTGTTTACTTTTTTTTAGACCCTTCACTCATCTTGCATACGCTTCAATTCAACTTTCGTAGTGGTTTCTCTTCCCTTTCGTTTTATATACGTTCCGAGTTATCATTTTTGTGCTGTCATCCTATTCATGTTCCAACCCCTACGGAATGTTGTTTCGCTCTCCCCTGGTGATATCTGCTTTTACTTTCCTCTGCTCTTATTATTAATTGCAATTCATAGCCCAAAAAGAAATTGACTTTATGATTATGGAGCTACCACATTGTAAGATGCACCAGAAACCAAAGCAACTTTAATGGGCCATGCCTAATTATTATATATCCAATGGCAACTAGCCATAATGAATGACGAGAGGAGCAAGCAAACAACAACCGCAATTTCTTATTATTCTTAACACCTTTTTGACTCTCTCTCTATATATATGGATAATTAGGTTCATTATCAAAAGGTTACTGCAATTATATCCTGTGTTAGGCCGAACATGCTATTCTGATTACTTGGGTGATTGAAAAAACATTATGCATGCGTAAATATATAACAATGATATTTTTCAAGCAGCCTGAGATATATTTATTTTTGTCTATCTCAAAATTATATTATTTTATTAATTTATTTTCGTATATTAATTGATTCACCTTTAAATGGTTATAATTCACTTTTTCTTCGTTGATTTATCTTTAACCGATTATGATTTAGTAGCCGGAGATAAAGTTATTCCAAGTACCTATCTATATATATATATATAAGAAAAATATTTCTCAAGTAACTTGAGATATGTTTATTTATGGTCAACCCAAAACTATTTTTTATTTATTTCCTTATATTGATTGATTCATCTTTGAATGAATATGATTTTCTTTTTCTCTCTCTTCCTTTATCACCATGATCTATCTTTGTACGATTATGTTTAGTAGCCGGAGATAAAATTATCTCAAACAACTTGAGAAATGATAAAGTTATCTCAAGTTGTTTGAGATATTTATTTTCAACTACTAAATCGTAACCGTACAAAGATGAATCAATGGTGATAGAGCAAAAATGAATCATAATCATTCAAGTGTAAATCAATTGATATAAGTAAATAAATAAATTAAATGGTGTAATTTTGGGCTGACTAGAGATAAATATATCTCAAGTACTTTGAAAAATATTTTTCTTATATATATATATTGAAAATTTAAGTACTCAGATATATGAGTTTTATTAATATAATGTTAAAGGAGACAGTTGTCTCATGTCATAGTGACAAACTTGTGGGCTCTACCACCTGAAAAATAAAAAAATAAAAAAAGATGGCACAATTATCGAAGAATGTGTATGAGAGAAATTTATCATATAACATGAGAGTAGTTTTTCCCGAGATATATATAGGGGTATGATCCTTTGATATTAGTGTCAAATTTGAAGTTTGACATCTCATCTAATAGTCGTTAAATCAAAAAAGATCAACGACTCAGATTTGTAAGCATGTGACATTGTTGATCTTTTTTGATCTAACGACTATCATATGAGGAGTCAAACTACCTCATATATATATATATATATATATATTTATGTTGCATGAGATAAATGATCTCATATAACATGTAAAAAAATAGGTGAAATTTATTTATTTGTTTCTCTATTTTTTTAGTGAAATTGATTTACTTTTTTATATATTGAATGAAATAATTTGTCTAGCGTAATATATATAATTTTCGGAACGGAGTTTTAAATATTAAAATCTAAACGGTGGGAATTTGAGTTTCAAGCTCATTTACTGTTTCGCCCAGTAATCAGTTTGACGTAAGGAACATGGTTAACTGATGTCAATGGTCAATGGATGGTTAAAGGAGTCAATGGTCTGCGTATGCCGACAAATGACAATTCATCAGAGCGATAGGGGAAAGCTCTGATGTGTTGTTAGAGTGTCCCTTGATAATTAACTTTTGTACCAAACTACTGTATTGTAACTTGTGTAAATTGTATGCAACAAAAGAAGAAAATGTGTCAATAACTTAGTAGGAAATATTTTCCGTTTTTGATAGATTGATGTTGGGAAACTCACCCATAGGTGTAAATGTTACTTTGACAATTACGGACACGCTTTTAAACCATCCAAAAATATATTTATTTTTTTGCCAATTCAGAAAATTATCATTGTATTTGTTACTTGTCTTTATGCCAATTTAATATATTATTTGATTAAATGAAACTGTATAAAAAAATTAACTAAAATACTATGTATTCCGCCTTTTAATTTTATAACTTATTAAGGGGTTCACAGTTTGCATTGAATTAGTTTTGAAAGTAAAGATATCTCATGATCATGTAATCATTTATTCGGTTTAGATTTTTTATTCCAAATCCAATCCAATCCAATTTTATTCGGTTTGGATTGAATCAATTTGTGGTTTATTGAAAGGGAAAAATATCTATCATTTTAAAGGATATAAGCTTATATCATTTTAGATCCTAATCATTGATTTTTGTCTATCAATGGTTATAATTTATTGGATCATAATTTTTAATTAATTAATAATAATTTTGGCCGATTAAGTTTGACCCAATAGATTATAACCAATGATGGACGGAAATCAACAGTTGCGATCTAAAATGACATAAGCTTATATCCTTTAGAAGGATAGATATTTTTCCCTTTTTGAAAAGTCTAAAATTTGTATGATGATTATTGTGCAAATAACATATATTTTATATGTATTGGTTTTATAAAGTTTGTATAATGATTATTGTGCAATCTATAAATATCAGTAAATGATAATATAATTTTCAATATAGTACAATAAAAAGTTGAAATTAGGTAATCTCGGTTTTAGGTATTAATTACCTATTGGATAAGAAGAAAAACTAGACAATAACAAAGTAAGGAAAATTAATCTCAATTACTAATACCGAGATATCTTAAAACATTATTTTATTTCAAATTTTGGCACTTAAGTTTTATACTGGTATCACATTTAGGGGTGATAAACGAGTCAATGGCCTTTGGCTCGGCGCGTGAAGGCCTGAGCTTATATGCCTAAAATTGGTTGTTGGAATCAGGTTTAAACTTGTATAAAAGCTCGTTTATAAAAATGCCTAAGGCTCCAATTCAAAAGCTCGGTCTTAGAGCCTCTCAGGCTGACCTAGCATATTTTTTTTTTATGTTTTTTATATTACTTGTAATAGTCTTTTCTTTCTCCTCAATCCATTTCGACCCATTTTATTAGTTAAATATACTTTTTAAATGATTTTGTTCCATATTATGATGTTTGGATATACATTGAATTTATGAATATTTATAAAATTACCAGTGCTTTTGATTGTATATTCTATTTAGAAAAAAATTTGTTGTCTTATTTTTTTTTAACAGACTCAATAAGGTTTTTATTTTTTATGAATAAGTCAGGCCACGAGCTGATAATTATATTCATAACATGTAACAGGCTTGATCAGGCTAACACATTTAAACACAGGCTTAGCCTTTTAAGACCCAAGCTCGGCTCGGCCAGTTAACACCCCTAATCACATTCACGTGAAAATTATAAAACTAAATAAAAAAAATCCTTATCTCAATTCAAATGCTATATTTACGTAGCAAAAATTCATATTTTTGTACTATCCTATCCAAAGGTTGAAATCACAATGATAGTAGTAACGGAAACTTACTACAATGTATTAATAAATTTTTTTACGTTTAGTTGATGGGTCATGGTTTAGAGTATGATTGGGGAAGAGGTTCAAATAGGTAGAGAGGATTAATATATTGGATTGAATCGATTTTCACCAACCAAACCAAAAACGATTCAATCCAATTAAAATTTGCAATTTTTTTTCAATTTTTAATTTTTCGGTTTTCAATTAATTTGGTTATCAATTTTTCCGTTCGGTCACCACAATTTTAATCGGTTTGAATCGGTTGATGAACACGCTATAAATTATAAAAGAAAACCATCAAAAGTGTTTAAAGATAAGAATCGTTTACGTGCCTTAGAGGGCAGCATGTTACCAGTTGAAGTTTTGATCTATAAAATAATTACCGTGTATGTAACATATAATTAATTATGCAAATGGATTTAGAAAGATATTCCTATCTAGCATAGCAACCTAGAAAAATTCTCTTGGGCTGTGAGTTGTGGCCACTAAGTTACTTTGTGTTCTTGTGTTGTGAAGCACAAAAGTATGGGCCCATGCACTGGTTATCTTTTTAGGGTTGTGACAGGGCAATGGGGATGCTTCTTCCTTACAGTTCATCACTTTTTCTTGTTATTCCATTATTTCTCACTTCTTTTAACAAATGCCCACTCACTCTCTCACCAAACTTGTGCAGAAAAATACTAGAGAAGCTGTAGCAGTCAGCATTAATATAGGTCCACAGTATAAAACCTTCAAGCAAAAGATATTTATTAAGCTTTTTTCTTTTTTCTTTTAGTGAAACCATGCCCTTTTGAAAAGTGGGTCTCAGTAAACAGATTCCCCCAAGACAGTAAAAGATTAAAATTCAAACGTATTAGATTCAACTTGCATTCCAAGAACTTTATAATTCTTATCATAAAAGTTTGATTTTATGGCATTAGCTATATAGAATTAGTTCACCGAACTTGCTAAAGGCTGACACAGCTGAGCATGCTTTTAAAAGGAATCAGCATCTAATGAGGAATTTAAGATACCCAAGGAAGAAACACATAGAATTAGAAATCAGAAGTGGAGCTCATATTCATGACAATGGGCACTGGGAATCATCTGTGTAAAACAATAAATGAAGCAAATGAAAAAGCACATAATTTACTTCTACTTTGTTAGATAAGGGCCGACCTAGTTCAAATATCCACTTCGTGAGTATCTGGAGAATGGAATAATTTAGACAGTCTTTCCCCTACTTTTTATAGATAGACTGATTCAAACCCGCGACCTGACACGCCACGGCAAGTAAGCTTACCGCTGAGCCAAGCCGGCCCTTCAATTTTAGTATTTTGAAAATTATTCAGAAGTTAATAATATTAACCCTTTAATTTTATATGAATGGTAAATTAAGATTAATTCCTCTTGAATATTTTTTCCCTATGTTTTTCAATTCTTTAGTTATCAGGGGAATTTGTCCTGATTGCCAGGTGGAGTTGCATGGAAGCCATAGAAACATAAGCTTTTTGTTACTACCAAAAATTATGTTGAACAATGCGGCAAATTATAGCAAAGGAATTAGTATAGCCTCTTACAAGAGTGAGTGCCTGCATAGGATAATCCATACAGGTAAGCCACTAAGCCCTTAGTGGGTTGAAGATGATGATTGGTGAGTGGGTCTGAATGTGGAGGGCATGTGATGTTGTGTCTTGACATATAAATGATATAATGTTTAATGTTGTCGTTGTGAAGACAAAATAAAAAGATGAAAATTCTAGGACGTTTTCTAAATGACACCACAATATGAACTTTTGAAGCTAAGTAGAATTAAGCAAAATTGGTAGTAGAGAGGCACATGGGCAAAAACCAATGCTTAATGGGTAGCTACTACATAGGTTTCCTTTGCAGCATTATTTATTCGTTCCCTTATTGTGCAGAGCTATTTGGATGTCAAACAGTTACAAAAGGAAATCTCTAGAGGAACACACCCAACCCAACTTGTAAATGTTCACCCAAACTTTCCTGCACCTGCTCAAAACTATTAAAGTGCCAATAGCACCATATAGGCCTTTTGTCAACATATTTGACAATTTAGAGCCACAAGTAATGATGCCTTGGAGAAAAAGCAAAGCATTTGAGTGCTAATAAAATTACAGCTTTCAGATTCTTAAACCAATATATATCCATTAATGTTTAGTTAGTCATACTAAAAAAAACCGATAGCTATGGGGTCCCAATTGTGACTTTTCAATTTGTAGGACAATAGGAGTAAATAAACCTTTCACCATTAAACCATTAGGTTGCAGATTCTTTCAGCACCACGAATATATGCACATAAAGTGGTATTTCAATTTGGACATTGTAGCCTTGGACATCCTCTCTGCTTGAGACAGGATTTGAACCCCTAACTCAAGCAAATCCTTAGGAGCTCAGTTGCCAACCGAACTACCCTTGAGAGTTATCGCAAAAAAGTTTTTGGGTTTTATTAATCTCATGCAATAGGAGAGAACTCTCTCATGTTATAGATACAATAATGTGTGGGACCCATCCACTTATAAAAAAATTGAAAAAAAAAATAACACGAAAATCGATGTATGTGTAGGAGAGAAAAATATTCTCATACAACATAAGAGTATATTTTCCCAAAAAAATTTCATTGGAATAGAGCAACATATTTCAATAAAGTTCCTCAGCACTACTACTTTTTCATTTTTTATTTTTTTTTTGTATATAACTACTTTTCCATTTAGGTAAATAGTAAACAGAATTTGCACACCGGTTAGCTTGCTTTACTCATAACTTTGAGCATTATTTTTTAGGCTCTTGTTAGACCTTTAAATGGTTGTGATACACCGCTTGGAACACCTGATATTAATCGGGATTATTATTTTATTAGTAGAGTTATATTTACAAACTCAAAATTTACAAATTACACTATGTACTAGGGGATATACTACTTGAGCATCTAGTACTACCATAGTACAATTTTTAACATTTGCTATTAAATATTAATTATGGAAAAAATTGCCAATTAAGTTGGCAATATTAAAAAAAAAATACAGCTAGCATGTCTTGCTACTTCGATATTGCTAAAGTCATTGAAAAATTGGTTTGATTTTTATTGTGGATATGGAATAGGGGAAATAAAACTATATATAATTAGGTAAATTTCCTTTTTTTTAATTTGATTTGATTTTCTTTTAATCACCAAACCAAAGAAGGGATGATTTATAGTGAATCTTTTATTGATTTGATTTCATTGAAAATCGGATTATTTTCTTGAATTTGGTATAATTACCAACATCAGGACGACATTTGGAAGAGATTAAAAGAAAGAATTAGAATTTTTAAATACCCAAGAAAGACACAAACACAGGGAGGGAGAGACGGAGGAAGTAATAATAACAGAAAAAATTAAAGGGGGTGAGATACAATAGAAGGCCGAGGTCGAGACAACGATTAAAGGGGATAATTACACTGTCAAATCTTATTTTCAAATATTGGTGTCGTTTGGATGATTTTGATTGGGGTTAGCATACCTCACAATATGGCTTTCTGGGCTGCGAGACCCATGTCTATGGTTGCCATATTCTTATTTTGGTGGACTATGGTTGCCATATTCTGTTAAATAGTATTTCAGCAAATTGTACTTTAGTTTCTCTTTGATAAATGCAGGAGTTATTTTTCCAAGAGTGACTTATTTGTGTAAGATGCTGTGAGTCCTTTGACATTTTCTGACAATAAATGTGTAAAATATTCATTCAGTCCTTTAGAACTGCTATGCACAAATACAGTTATTACATATATTTTATGTGAAATACACTCAAACAATTGAGCTTTGTCATTCCTGATTGGTAATCAGCAGCATTACATGAATAAAGTTCAGTTTTCATAAGGCTTATAATCTTGTTCCTCTACTTGACTACTTTACTTTGGGATAATGAAAAAGGAACGTATGAGAATAATATGTTTGATTTTGTATTCACCCCATTACCTCATCTACATGAATACACACTATAATTTGATGTAGAACTTCTAAAATGAAAGGTAGATTCGGCCTCAAGCAAAGAATCTTCTTTATACTTTGCCTAAAAAAATTAAAAATAAAGAAGTGTTATCTACACATTCTTCCCCAATCCTCTTGGACATTTTCAGATTTTCACTAGAAGACATCAAAGAAAGACATTACATGATTGCCTTAAATATTTTGATAATCATTTACACCTACAAATTCATAATAATCATCTGCTTGCAGGGACTATTGTGGAAACAGAACAAATGTCTTCAGGAATGAGGGATCACAAGATCGTTCGCAGAATGTCTAACCTTCCTAGACATATAACGAGGGGTTTTTCAAAGGCAATGGGAGATGTCATAAGCTGCGTGAGAATAAGAAGAAGAAGAAATCAACATACAAATTCTCCATTGCAGCCTCAAGTCCTTCCACAAGTAGAAGATAATAATAACCTTGAAGTTCCTGTTGAGTATCAGTTTGTTATGATTGAGTTTGTTTGTTATGATTGAGTTTGTTATAATCTGTTAGTTTGTTATCTGTTAGTTAGTTAGTTAAACTAACCCAATTAGTTAGTAATTAACCCAGGTTAGTCTTTTGGTTTATTTTCTATTTTAGCAGTTGATCTGCTATATATGTTAATCTCTCTATTCTTTCTTCTTCACTTTTCTGATAATGAAATACTCAGTTTCTATTTTGTCTTGGTGTTCACAAATGGGATGGTTGAGTATCGATTGTTTCATGGTATCAGAGCTCTTCACAGAGCTCTGATATTCGCCATTTCCATTTTCCGCTTCAAGTTTCATTTGTTGTTTTCTTTCTTAATTTCATCTTGAATCACCGATTTGCTTCAGATCTATGGCGAATCAGAGTTCTGTGAATACTGAAGAATCAATGGAGGGGGAAGTTCCTAACGCTACCACTATTCCAATAAATGATGTGAGGTCATCAGTTTCTAATGATATTTCGAATTAGGCAAGCCCTTATTTCTTACATTCCAATGAGAATCCTTCACTTGTATTGGTCTCAACGTTGATGAATGGTAAGAACTACCACGGTTGGGCCAGAGCCATGAAAATGGCTTTAGTATCGAAGAACAAATTTTCTTTTGTTAATGGAACCATATCAGTTGCAGATTTTACAGATTCAAAATATGCAGCATGGGAGAGATGCAACACCATGGTTCTTTCATGGTTACATCGCTCAATCTCTGAGTCTATTTCTCAGTCAACTTTGTGGATGGATAAGGCTTCGGATGTTTGGAATGATCTCAAAGAGAGATTTTCGCAAGCTGATATTTTCAGAATTTCAGATTTGCAAGATGATCTTTACAAGTTGCGCCAAACTAATACCTCCGTGACAGATTATTATATACAATTGAAAATTTTGTGGGATGAATTGGAGGCATTGCAGCCAACTCCAACGTGCCAGTGCACTCATCCTTGATGTTCAATAGCATCAGAAGTGAAAGCTATAAGAGAAAGAGATTATTCAATCCGATTTCTCAAAGGATTGAATGATCAGTTTTCAAATGTAAGGTCTCAGATAATGTTGATAAGTCCATTACCTTCGGTGAATCGTGCATTTTCCTTGGTTATGCAGCAAGAGAGACAGCTGCATCTAGAAGGAGCCTTCACTAATAAAGAAAATCATAGAATTTTTTATAATTCTGGTGATCAATCCCAAAGCAGAGGCAAGTCTCAAGTACGTGGTAGAGGACGTGGTACCTTCACAGGTAGAGGAAGAGGAGGTCCTTCGAGACTTTGTACATATTGTGGGAAAACAAATCACACAGTTGAAACTTGTTTCGAAAAACATTGCTATCCTCCTGGCTACAATCAAAGAGGAGCACCTCACAAGGCTAATGTTACAGCTGTACCACAAGATCAGATGGCATCATCAATGGAAGGCTCACAAAGTTCAGGTGACAGTTTTACTAATCACCAATATCAGACAATTTTTGAAATGATTCAACATTCACTTCAACAAGGAGGACCTCACACTAGCAATATGATCCAAGGAAAGTCTTTCAATACAGACACAACAGATTCCTCATCAGGTATCTTTACTAGGGAATGGATATTAGATACGGGTGCAACTGATCATATTACATGTTCCTTTATGAATTTGTCCTATGTTCACAAGATTAAGCCAATTGTTATTTTCCTACCAAATGGAGGTCAAGTCTTTTCACATTTTTCTGGTACTGTTCAACTATCAGAATCTCTCAAATTGACAAATGTGTTGTTTGTTAAAGAATTCAAGGTAAACTTGATATCAGTTGTTAAACTGATCATGGAATCTGACTATAGGGTGATTTTTCAGCATCCAACGTGCCTCATTCAGCACATGTCATCTCAAAGGACGATTGGTTCTGCTGATTTGAAGAAAGGATTGTATATTCTTCGAGGTACTAGCTGTCAAGAGAAGCATAGCAATCAAACTGATGTTGTCCAATTCAATAATAGTGGTTTTGTTACACAATCTGCCATTTCTAATAATTGGCACTCTCGCTTAGGACATTGTTCCCAATCTGTAATAAAGGCTATGATAGCTCAATTTCCTTTTATCTCATGTAAGACTTTGGATGAACCATGTGATGTTTGCCATTTGGCTAAACAAAAACGCTTGCCTTTTGCTGATAGCAATACTGTTTCTACTCATGCTTTTGAATTAATCCATATTGACATCTGGGGACCTTGTTCACTTAGCTCCATTCATGGACATCGTTATCTTCTGATAGTAGTGGATGATCATACTCGCTTTACTTGGGGTATCCTTATGAAATCGAAATCAGAGACTAGAAGCCACATTCAAGAATTTGTAACACTCATCGAAACTCAATTTAATATCACTATCAAATGTTTTCGTAGTGATAATGGTCCAGAGTTTTTAATGCATGAATTTTTCAGAAACAAAGGCATTTTGCATCAAACTTCATGTGTGGAATCCCCTCAACAAAATGGTGTTGTTGAAAGAAAACATCAACACATTTTAAACATAGCCAGGGCACTTTTCTTTCAAAGTAAACTTCCTTCAAGTCTTTGGTCTTACTGCATCACTCATGCCATCTATCTCATTAATCGGTTGTGTTCACCAATGCTGAAGAATAAGTCACCTTTTGAACTCTTGCACAAGAGACTACCCATTGTCATCAATTTAAGGAGCTTTGGTTGCCTAGCATATGCCTCCACTATTCATAACAGTAGATCAAAATTTGATCCACGTGCTAAGAAATGTGTTTTTCTAGGACATAAAGATAGAGTTAAGGGATACATTCTTTATGATTTGTCTTCTAAACAAACTTTCTTATCCAGAGATGTCATTTTCTATGAAAGACATTTTCCATTCTCTATTTCAGGAAATTCAACACAAGTTGTTCCATAGCCTCTCATGATTGATTCTACTACTTCATATGATGACAGCATTTCACAACCAATTGATGTTTCTAACCATGCACAACAACCAGTTGTACCACCTACTTCACATTCTGATGATAATACACAACATGTTGTGGAAGACCAAGTATCCATTGACAGCAATCCCCTCATTATTGATGCTCCAAGACGTTCTACTAGACTGAGAGGCCCTCCTTCGTACCTTAAAGACTTCCAATGTCTAATGTCAAGTACTGACCCCACACCAAATGGTAGTCCTGGTACTTGTGCTTATCCTTTATCTACTGTCCTATCTTATGCTCATTGTTCTGATGCTTACTCGAAATTCTGTCATAATGTGAGTTCTGTGATTGAGCCACATACATATAAACAAGCTATCCAAGTTACATAATGGATTAGTGCAATGAAGGAAGAAATTAATGCACTTGATCGCAATAACACATGGACATTTGTGAATTTGCCTAAAGGAAAAAAGCCTATTGGATCCAAATGGGTTTATCGGGTAAAGCATAATGCAGATGGATCAGTTAATTGATACAAGGCAAGGCTTGTCACAAAGGGATACAATCAAATGGAAGGTGTTGATTATTTTCAAACCTTTTCCCCAGTTGCCAAATTAACTACAGTTCGTCTTCTTCTAACTGTTGCAGCTTCTAGTGGTTGGTTTTTGGAACAACTAGATATCAACAACGCTTTTCTTCATGGAGATCTCTTAGAAGAAGTATACATGTCCATACCTGAAGGTGTTGTTTCTCCTCATCCTAATCAGGTTTGCAAACTTACAAAGTCTCTTTATGGACTTAAGCAAGCTTCACGTCAATGGAATGCAAAATTGACTAATGAACTTCTTGCTCTTGGATATGTACAATCTGGTGCTGATCATTCTTTGTTTACTAAACAAACTCCTGATTCCTTCACTGCACTCTTGGTTTATGTAGATGACATGATCTTAACTGGGAATAATATGGCTGAGATCAATGCTGTCAAACGTCACCTTGATGATTTATTTAGCATCAAGGATCTTGGCCCTCTCCGATTCTTCTTGGGGTTTGAAGTTGCCAGATCAGATCGCGGTATTGTCCTGAATCAAAGAAAATACACTCTTGAATTGCTATCAGACAGTGGGTTGATTGGTGCTAAACCCGCTTCTACTCCTACGGAACCTACACTTCGTTTGTGTCAAAATCAAGGAGCACCATGTCATGATGCAGCAGCTTATCGCGGAATGGTTGGTCGACTCTTATACCTCACTAACACACGGCCTGACATCTCCTTCGCAGTTCAACAACTCAGCCAATTTGTGGCTCATCCCATGCAGTCCCATTTTGATGCAGCCCTTCGGGTCTTGAGATATCTTAAAGGTTCTCCAGGCAAAGGTATATTCTTTTCTTCTCAAAATTCCTTTAATTTGGCAGCATTCGCAGATGCAGATTGGGCAACATGCCCTGATACTAGAAAATCTACAACCGGATTTTGTGTCTTTCTTGGATCCTCCTTGATCTCATGGAAATCCAAGAAGCAAAATACTGTTAGTCGTTCTTCTGCAGAGGCAGAATACCGCGCCTTGGCCACTTTGACATGTGAGGTGCAATGGTTGACTTATCTTCTTCATGATCTTCACATTCCCATCTATTCTCCTGCTATGCTCTATTGTGATAACCAAGCTACTGTGCACTTAGTACATAATCCTACTTTTCATGAAAAGAGTAAGCATATAGAACTGGACTGCCACATCACCCGTGAGAAGATCAACAGTGGTTTAATCCGTTTGATTCCTGTTTCCACTCATCAACAGCTTGCTGACATCTTCACGAAGACGCTCCATCCTGCTCCTTTTCGGGAATTGTTGTCCAAGTTGGGATTTTGTGATATCCACCTCCCAACTTGAGGGGGGTGTTGAGTATCAGTTTGTTATGATTGAGTTTGTTAGTTTGTTATAATCTGTTAGTTTGTTATCTGTTAGTTAGTTAGTTAAACTAACCCAATTAGTTAGTAATTAACCCAGGTTAGTCTTTTGGTTTATTTTCTGTTTTAGCAGTTGATCTGCTATATATATTAATCTCTCTATTCTTTCTTCTTCACTTTTCTGATAATGAAATACTCAGTTTCTATTTTGTCTTGTGTTCACAAATGGGATGGTTGAGTATCGATTGTTTCAGTTCCAGAAGAGTGGGATTTTCTAATCAGTTTTGAGAAGCAATATGGCACGCAACGTCCTTTATTTTATGCTTGTATTTTCAAGGAAAGGACCAAGTTAGCAGAGCAAGAGCAGAAGCCAATGTTCGTGTACCTCCACTCACCAGACAACCCTTTGCAGATATGTTCTGCGAGAAAACCTTGTGTTCGGAGATAGTAACCAAGTTTCTTGATGAGAAATTTGTTTGCTAGGGAGCATTTGTTGATAGAGGCGAGGGTCTGCAAATGGTTTCTACGCTACTCCCTACTACCTTCCCCTGTTGTGCTGTCATAAACCTTTCTCAGAGTTCTGGCATAACAGTGCTGCAATAGGTTAATTTAAATTTTGGGGTTGACAACTCACTCCCTCATTCATAAACCATGTGTTTTGTTATGGATTATGCTTACTATCTCAAATATGAATGGCTTTAATGATTTGTTATTTAGGACAATGCAATGAAAAGATGTTGATCCATTAGGTTCTAGATTTTTTCAGCACCACGAATATATGCACATAAAATGGTATTTCAATTTGGACATTGTAGCCTTGAATATCTGATCTTTTTATTCATAGCAGAAAAGTTGTTTTTTTATAACCTCATTGGAACAATGAATGCAGGAGGCACATCCTCTGCACCCGGAGATTTTTCAAAAAATTTCTTGAGACAAGGTTTGAACCTCGACTCAAGCAAACCCTTGGGAGCTCAGTTGTGATGCAATTAAGTCGCCATAAGTTATTATCGTTACAGAAATTTTAGTTTTAAGGCCTTTTATGAATTTTAATAATTGCAGACGTTTCATGTAAGAACCCGCACCGCTAATTAAGGTAATTAGTAAACTAATTATGATAATTAGGAAATAATTCCATAATTGACCTTAATAATTATTAATGGGCTTAGATAATTATATTGAGTGAGTAAAAATGCTGAAAGTCGCTTTTCCGAAGGAAAGCGCAGATACCGGTTCTGCTACTCGGTATAAATGCGTACCGGAAAAGTATCCCGGAAAATTATAACGAACGCATGATAATTACTAGAATATTATGTAGGACTTGTAAAACAAGTTTCAAGTCAAAATGACGTAATCTGATGCCAGAACTGATACTGGCTATGGAAAAGCGCGTACCGGAAAGGTGCTCCGAAAAATAAAATAAAAATATGAAAAATCTTAGAAAAATGCGTAGGTCTAGAATCCGAAGTTTGAGATCAAGATCTTTTACTTTGCTATTAAGGCTAATACTGCGCGGTTAGTGCTTGGGCCTATAAATAGACCCACTTAGCACAAAACCCTAGGCAGCATCTTGATCCTACGTGAGTTTTTCCCTGCAGCTTTGAGGCAGCCCCCTTGCACCTCCATTCTTGGTGTTTCCTTGTCTTCTTCTTCTTCTTCTCTTCTCCTTTCTTCACCATTCCTCCTTCCAAGCAACTAGAGTGTGTCTTGGGTGAGGGTGGTGCAACCTTTTCTGAGTTGAGAAGGCTGTGTGTGTGAGGTTAGTGAGCTGAACTTGAAGCTTTAGTGATGGCTACCTTGTGGTAGTCATTGTGAGCTTCAAAGTGCCACCTTGTGGTGCAAGAACCCACCTTGGTGTGCCATTTTCGTGCTCCTACTTAGGCTGAGTTTGAGGAACCTTGGGAGAGCTCCAAGAGCACACCTTGCCTCTGTTTTGAACTTTGGTAAGCTACCTCACCTTGATCATGAGTTTATTTTGCTTAAAGTTGGTGTCTTGACATGTAAAAAGTTAAAATGAAGTAACCAACACCTAGATGAACTTGTATATGCTTAAAGATGCATGCTTTAACGTGTACATGTGTTAAAAGTTGGACCTTTGGGATGGATATTCACGAAATGCAGAAACTGCATTCTGTCGTGAGATATCCGGATATTTGTCGAACAGATATCCGGATATCAGTATCCGGATATGGTATCCGGATATTGATATCCGGATATGGGATCTGGGTATCCGGATATGACATATCCGGATATGTCCAGTGTGATATCCGGATATGACATATCCGGATATGCCCATTCTGATATCCGGATATCCTGGGTTCTGCGCAGACAGTAGCTTCACTGTATGAAC
The DNA here is from genome assembly GCA_032173675.1 of Gastrolobium villosum. Lineage (NCBI taxonomy): Eukaryota > Viridiplantae > Streptophyta > Magnoliopsida > Fabales > Fabaceae > Gastrolobium > Gastrolobium villosum. Next base: position 8,777 of record JAVKPL010015387.1, on the reverse strand, counting down.
AGTAAGCTATGGGGTGTGTGTGGACCCTAGTTTAAGGAAGTTGAACTTCTGTAATAAAAGGACTAAGTCAGAATCATATGATTAAGGGCTTATGGCTTTGTTGGAAGCCTTAAGACGTAAAACGTAAAGGAAAGGCGTAGTCTTTAAGTTGTATGCACGTTGTGCAGTAATATTGACTTGATAAATGGTCCATATCAGATTGTGATACTGCTGGTTGAGGACTAGTGAGTGGTTGGACTCTTGGCTTGGATAGCTAGCTTGCAAGGTAAGCTTTCGTGTCCTCGGTTTAGCCATTTTGATGTTCCACCATGTCCCATGGGGATGGGTTTATGCATGCTGTGTTACATGCTTTGATTATTTTGGAAATGCTGTTGAGCTGTTTATATGTAATGAGCATTATGATATGCATGTGGTGTCCACCTAGACGGCAATCCTGAGTATGTAGTACATACAAGATGGAGAAGCATGTGGGTGAGGTGCAGGTAGTATACATGTACTCATGTAGGCATAGACGTATTCCTACATTTCTCTGGCCAGTAGATTTGAAAGCACACATGACATGATTAATTGCTGCATCGCATGATTTTAGAACTTATACTGTAATACTGTTTTTAGAACTTATATTACACATGTAAGTGAGCTTGGGGTGGAGACTCCTTGAGGACCCCTTGTCTTACTGAGATTTCTTGTTAGAGATCTCACCCCACGTTTGGGGACGCTTATTTCAGGATCAGGTAATGTTGAGGGCTCAGGTGGCAGGAGGCCAGAGCTGAGTTGATATTGATATGCTGTTCTGCTGGATTGACTGCTGTTATGTTATGTTCCTGCTTTATTTATATTATCATGTTGAGACTGTTTGTGGGCATTGTTGCCTTATTTGGTGAGCATGGGGTTTGTCCATGCCACATGTTTGTGTTATTGTCCTTTTACTTTAATGTTGTAATTAATGTATCAGGATTTTGACCCAGGCTGCATGTGTAGTCCTGCGGTTCTAGATACACACATTATATTTATGTACGAGGTATTCAGTTAGTTGTCTTGCAATTTACATACAGGCAGTATTTTTATGAAAATGATTAAGTAATCAAGTTGGTTAAGTTAATGACGTCATAATTGAATTAAAGAAAAAGTTATTCCGCATTTTTATTAAGCGTGGCTTAATACGATAGTGTGTTAACAGACCGGGTTAACACGGGCTGTTACATTTTATGGTATCAGAGCACTTTCTAGGGAAAAGCCTGTATGTATTGCAATAACTTAGGATGTGTCGTTGCGTGTCTACTTTGTGTTCTCTCTGACTGGTGTGTGTGATGATAATGCATTTGTGACCACATGGCGTGGGCCTGATCAACTCATTCGTTGTGTAACTTGTGCAGAGTCATGGTACCACCGAGGAGGAACACGAGTACAAGCGAGGATCAATCGGATCCTGTCCTGGCTGCATTAGCTGAGATGCAGGCGGCCCGACTAGCCGACCAGGAAGCCACGAGGCTGGCAAACCGGGCAATGCTGGACGCAATTAGAGATGCGAACCGGCAAACCACGGCAGAGGTTCTGGAGGAGAACCGGATGGCCAACATGACGATGATGAGGGTCATGTTGGAGGAGTTGAGGGCTGGTCCTGCTGCGGGCCAGGGTCCTCCACCACCTCCACCGCCGCCACCGCCTCCACCTCCGCCTAGTCAACAGGAGGACACCCAGAGCCAGATGGGTGAGGGTAGTCACTTGACGGGGGCTATGCAGACTATCCCCGTGCTTGCTGAGGATCATGACGAGATCGATCGCCGGCTGAATGCTTTCCGCAAGCATAAGCCACCTACCTTCGACGGATCTTACGATCCCATTGCTGCTGCCAGATGGCTACAGGCGCTGGACAAGATTTTCCGGATCATGCAATGCACGGATCCGCAGAAGCTGCTGTTCGCCACTTATATGCTGGAGGGCGAGGCCCATGAGTGGTGGACCAACCTTTCTCAGGTCTACGAGATGCAGGGTCATGCGATGACGTGGCCATTCTTCGAGGAGAGCTTCTTGGGTCAGTACTTTCCTTACGACTCTCAGGAGAGGAAGCAAGGAGAGTTTGACCGATTGGTGCAGGGCTCGCTGTCTGTCGACGAGTACCTGGCCAAGTTTAATGAACTGGTCAAGTTCTCTCATTTCCGCATGGCGAGGCCTACTCCTACATTCTTGGCGGCCAAGTTCCGGAGGGGACTTAATGAGGATATTGCTGGACATCTCGCTGGTTCTGCTTCGAGAGACTTCGGAGCGTTGGTGCAGCAGTGCCGCGACATCGAGGACTACTGCCGGGCGAGTCAGGCCAAGAGGGCCAAGGTTGAGGTGCCACAGAGCGCTGGTGGTTCTACTCCCTGGAAGAACAAGAAATTTGCCAACAAGGGCAAGGGTAAACCACCGTTGGCGGCTAAGCAAGCGCCAAATCAGTTCAGGAAGACTGCTGCTTCGGGGAACGCCGCTAGACCTCCTACTCCCAGATGTTCTGGATGCGGGAAGTCACATTTTGGGCCGTGCTCTACCGGTCAGCTGATTTGCTTCCAGTGTGGCAAGGAGGGCCACTACTCGAGAGATTGCCCGACGGCGAGAGTTGCTGCAGTGCAGGCTGTGCCATTGCAGATGGTTCCTACTGGGGCACCAGCCGTGCCACCTACTACCGGACGAGTCTACACGCTTGATCGTCAGCAGTCGGACAGAGCTCCGAACCTGGTCAGAGGTACCGTTACCATTGGTGGATCAACTATTGATGTTTTGTTTGATTCCGGGGCAACGCACTCTTTTGTTGCTACCCCTATTGTTGTGGGGCTTGAGTTGCCCAGTGATGTGCTTTCTCCACCGATGCGGGTGACCACCGCCACCGGAGAAAAATGTTTGACTTCCACTGTTCATCGCGATGTAGCGTTTGAGTGGGATGGCCGTGACTTCTCGGTAGATCTGATAGGATTGCCGATGGCCAACCTTCAAATTATTTTGGGCATGGATTGGTTGTCCAGAAACTGTGCAATGATTGACTGTTGTGCCAAGAAAGTGGTGATGTCTCCGGGTGGGTCCACAGCCAGTTCCTCACCGTTCATTTCAGTCCTGCAGGCGAGGAGGGCCTTGAGAGCAGGGGCATTTGGCTATGTCATGTTGGGAGGTTTGGTGAGTGGGACACAGGAGGATCTCACTGGCATTCCTGTGGTGAAGGAATTCCTCGAGGTGTTTCCTGAGGAGATTCCTGAGTTTCCACCACAGAGGGAGATAGAGTTCTCCATCGACCTATTGCCTGGTGTGGGGCCTATATCGTTGGCTCCATACCGGATGTCGCCACCAGAGTTGGCGGAGCTGAAGAAGCATATCGAGGAGCTTTCAGCGAAAGATTTTATTCGGCCGAGTGTGTCTCCCTGGGGAGCACCGGTCATTTTTGTTAAAAAGAAAGATGGGACCATGCGGTTGTGCACCGACTACAGGCAATTGAACAAGGTGACAATCAAGAACAAGTACCCTCTTCCACGCATTGACGATTTGCTGGATCAGCTCAGGGGTGCTTGTGTGTATTCCAAGATTGATCTCCGGTCCGGTTACCATCAGATACGGGTAAAGCCGGAGGATGTCCCAAAAACAGCGTTTCGCTCGAGGTACGGGCACTACGAGTACTTGGTGATCCCGTTTGGACTCACCAATGCACCCGCAGTGTTTATGGACTACATGAACAGGATTTTCCAGCCGTACCTGGACCAGTTTGTGATCGTCTTCATTGACGACATCCTGATTTACTCCAAGACGGAGGAGGAGCATACTGAGCACTTGAAGATTGTGTTGCAAGTGCTAAAAGAGAAAAAGCTTTATGCTAAGCCGTCGAAATGCGAGTTCTGGCTCAAGGCGGTTAAATTTCTGGGTCATGTAATTTCTGCTAATGGAGTTGCAGTTGATCCTAACAAGATTGAGGCCGTGATGGATTGGGAGAGGCCCAAGACGGTTACAGAAGTGAGAAGCTTCTTGGGTTTGGTCGGGTACTATCGGAGGTTCATAGAAGGATTCTCCAAGATGGTGCTACCGATGACTCGTCTTACCCGAAAGGAGACTCCATTCGTGTGGACACATGAGTGTGAGGAGTGTTTCCAGGAGTTAAAGGAGAGACTGACTACTGCTCCAGTGTTAGTTCTTCCTGATCCTGCGGAGCAATTCGAGTTGTACTGCGATGCCTCTGGTAAAGGACTTGGTTGTGTGCTGATGCAGAAAGGGAAAGCGGTTGCTTACGCTTCAAGACAGTTGAAACCTCATGAGGAGAACTACCCGACTCACGACTTGGAGTTGGCAGCCATTGTTTTTGCTTTCAAGATTTGGAGGCATTACCTGTTTGGCATGAAGTTTGCTGTATTCAGTGATCACAAGAGCCTGAAATATCTGTTTGACCAGAAGGAGTTGAACATGAGACAGCGTAGATGGACGGAGTTCTTGAAGGACTACGACTTTGAGTTGAGGTATCATCCTGGCAAGGCCAATGTGGTAGCCGATGCTTTGAGTCGAAAATCCGTGAGCTTATCCAGCTTAATGATGAACGACTACGAAGTGATCGAGAAGTTCAGAGACTTGAGAGTGAACTCCTTGTTTGGGGGTGCACTGCTTGAGTTAGAAACAGCAGAAGTGATTAATGAGCTGATGGAAAAGATCAAAGAGGCGCAAGTGCAAAGAGAGTGCCTTGATTACGTAAAGAACCAGGACGGTGTGTCTTGGAACGAGGATGGATTGCTGCTGTTCCAGAAGAGGATTGTTATTCCTCGAGGGCCATTGACCGAAGAGGTTATGGCAGAGGCTCATAAGGGCCGGTTTACTATTCACCCTGGTGCCACAAAAATGTACCAGGACCTAAAGAGGAATTTTTGGTGGCCGGGCATGAAGAAGGACATAGCGGTCTACGTGTCCAAGTGCCTTATTTGTCAGAAAGTAAAGATCGAGCACCAGAAACCGTCTGGTAAACTTCAACCTCTGGAGATTCCACAGTGGAAGTGGGAGAGTATTTCCATGGACTTCGTGGTGGGATTGCCTAAAACTCAGGCTGGTTGTGACTCTATCTGGGTCATTGTGGACAGATTGACCAAGTCTGCCCATTTTCTTCCAGTGAAGGTGAGCTTCACTACAGAGCAGTTGGCCAAGCTATATGTCCGCGAGATTGTGAGGCTTCACGGGGTGCCCGAGAGTATCATCAGTGATAGGGACCCGAAGTTCACATCTCGGTTCTGGGAGGCGCTGCAGGAGGCTTTTGGTACGCAGTTGCGATTGAGTACCGCCTATCACCCTCAGACTGACGGACAGACTGAGCGGACCATCCAGACATTGGAGGACATGTTGAGAGCTTGCACGTTGGAGCAGGGTTCTGCATGGGATAGGTACCTTCCGTTGGTTGAATTTTCATACAACAACAGTTTTCATGCTAGTCTGGGCATGGCACCCTACGAGGCGCTGTATGGTAGGAGGTGTCGGACTCCTACTTGCTGGTCTGAGGTTGGAGATAAAGAGCTTTTCGGCTTGGACTTTGTCCAAGATACTACCCTACAGATCCAAATGATCAGGGAAAAGTTGAAGCAGGCGCAGAATCGCCAGAAGAGCTACTACGATGTCAAGCATCGACCACTGGAGTTCAGTGAGGGTGAGCACGTGTTTGTGAAACTTTCACCTGTCACCGGTGTTGGACGGGCACTCGGCGTGAGGAAGTTGAGCCCGCGATTCATTGGGCCCTACCAGATCCTTGGTAGAGTAGGACCAGTTGCCTATCGACTCGCCTTACCTCCGAACCTCGCCAACATCCACGACGTGTTTCACGTGTCTCAGCTTCGGAAGTACATAGCCGATCCTTCGCACGTGGTGCAGCCGGATGATGTGGAGGTTCGGGAGAACCTAAAGACTCCCGTCGGACCACTCAAGATCCTCGATCGTGGCGAGAAGCAGTTGAGGAGCAAGATCATTCCGATGGTTAAAGTACAATGGTCAGGAAGAACTCCTGAGGAGTGTACCTGGGAGCGAGAGGACGAGCTTCTCCGACAGTATCCCGACTTTCGAGACAGGTATGTTTCTGATTTTGAGGACAAAATCCTTAAAAAGGTGGGGTGAATGTAAGAACCCGCACCGCTAATTAAGGTAATTAGTAAACTAATTATGATAATTAGGAAATAATTCCATAATTGACCTTAATAATTATTAATGGGCTTAGATAATTATATTGAGTGAGTAAAAATGCTGAAAGTCGCTTTTCCGAAGGAAAGTGCAGATACCGGTTCTGCTACTCGGTATAAATGCGTACCGGAAAAGTATCCCGGAAAATTATAACGAACGCATGATAATTACTAGAATATTATGTAGGACTTGTAAAACAAGTTTCAAGTCAAAATGACGTAATCTGATGCCAGAACTGATACTGGCTATGGAAAAGCGCGTACCGGAAAGGTGCTCCGAAAAATAAAATAAAAATATGAAAAATCTTAGAAAAATGCGTAGGTCTAGAATCCGAAGTTTGAGATCAAGATCTTTTACTTTGCTATTAAGGCTAATACTGCGCGGTTAGTGCTTGGGCCTATAAATAGACCCACTTAGCACAAAACCCTAGGCAGCATCTTGATCCTACGTGAGTTTTTCCCTGCAGCTTTGAGGCAGCCCCCTTGCACCTCCATTCTTGGTGTTTCCTTGTCTTCTTCTTCTTCTTCTCTTCTCCTTTCTTCACCATTCCTCCTTCCAAGCAACTAGAGTGTGTCTTGGGTGAGGGTGGTGCAACCTTTTCTGAGTTGAGAAGGCTGTGTGTGTGAGGTTAGTGAGCTGAACTTGAAGCTTTAGTGATGGCTACCTTGTGGTAGTCATTGTGAGCTTCAAAGTGCCACCTTGTGGTGCAAGAACCCACCTTGGTGTGCCATTTTCGTGCTCCTACTTAGGCTGAGTTTGAGGAACCTTGGGAGAGCTCCAAGAGCACACCTTGCCTCTGTTTTGAACTTTGGTAAGCTACCTCACCTTGATCATGAGTTTATTTTGCTTAAAGTTGGTGTCTTGACATGTAAAAAGTTAAAATGAAGTAACCAACACCTAGATGAACTTGTATATGCTTAAAGATGCATGCTTTAACGTGTACATGTGTTAAAAGTTGGACCTTTGGGATGGATATTCACGAAATGCAGAAACTGCATTCTGTCGTGAGATATCCGGATATTTGTCGAACAGATATCCGGATATCAGTATCCGGATATGGTATCCGGATATTGATATCCGGATATGGGATCTGGGTATCCGGATATGACATATCCGGATATGTCCAGTGTGATATCCGGATATGACATATCCGGATATGCCCATTCTGATATCCGGATATCCTGGGTTCTGCGCAGACAGTAGCTTCACTGTATGAACAGTAAGCTATGGGGTGTGTGTGGACCCTAGTTTAGGGAAGTTGAACTTCTGTAATAAAAGGACTAAGTCAGAATCATATGATTAAGGGCTTATGGCTTTGTTGGAAGCCTTAAGACGTAAAACGTAAAGGAAAGGCGTAGTCTTTAAGTTGTATGCACGTTGTGCAGTAATATTGACTTGATAAATGGTCCATATCAGATTGTGATACTGCTGGTTGAGGACTAGTGAGTGGTTGGACTCTTGGCTTGGATAGCTAGCTTGCAAGGTAAGCTTTCGTGTCCTCGGTTTAGCCATTTTGATGTTCCACCATGTCCCATGGGGATGGGTTTATGCATGCTGTGTTACATGCTTTGATTATTTTGGAAATGCTGTTGAGCTGTTTATATGTAATGAGCATTATGATATGCATGTGGTGTCCACCTAGACGGCAATCCTGAGTATGTAGTACATACAAGATGGAGAAGCATGTGGGTGAGGTGCAGGTAGTATACATGTACTCATGTAGGCATTGACGTATTCCTACATTTCTCTGGCCAGTAGATTTGAAAGCACACATGACATGATTAATTGCTGCATCGCATGATTTTAGAACTTATACTGTAATACTGTTTTTAGAACTTATATTACACATGTAAGTGAGCTTGGGGTGGAGACTCCTTGAGGACCCCTTGTCTTACTGAGATTTCTTGTTAGAGATCTCACCCCACGTTTGGGGACGCTTATTTCAGGATCAGGTAATGTTGAGGGCTCAGGTGGCAGGAGGCCAGAGCTGAGTTGATATTGATATGCTGTTCTGCTGGATTGACTGCTGTTATGTTATGTTCCTGCTTTATTTATATTATCATGTTGAGACTGTTTGTGGGCATTGTTGCCTTATTTGGTGAGCATGGGGTTTGTCCATGCCACATGTTTGTGTTATTGTCCTTTTACTTTAATGTTGTAATTAATGTATCAGGATTTTGACCCAGGCTGCATGTGTAGTCCTGCGGTTCTAGATACACACATTATATTTATGTACGAGGTATTCAGTTAGTTGTCTTGCAATTTACATACAGGCAGTATTTTTATGAAAATGATTAAGTAATCAAGTTGGTTAAGTTAATGACGTCATAATTGAATTAAAGAAAAAGTTATTCCGCATTTTTATTAAGCGTGGCTTAATACGATAGTGTGTTAACAGACCGGGTTAACACGGGCTGTTACATTTCAGTTTGAATGTTATTTCCGTTTTGTATTTGTTTTTAAGATTTGATGGTCCTTTATTGTCCGTTTTGGATTGTTGAAAAATAATAGTATAGCAGAAAAACTTCTGCGTTTTCCTGAAAGCATATTTTCCTTATAATTTTTGTATCATTTGGTATGAGAGCTCAGGTTGCCTTAAAGATGGCTGAGCAGGA